>JAVJIF010027008.1:0-51536 GCA_038442645.1 Agave tequilana | reverse complement strand
TTGGTTGTAAATGTTTTGTTTTGAATACTAAGATAATTTAGGTAATTTAATGCAAAGTCTTATGAAGCAATTTTTGTTGGTTACTCTGACACTAGTAAAGCTTATAGAGTATTCAATAAGTCATCCTTGACTATTGAAGAATCTATACATGTAAAGTTTGAGGAATCTAATATGTTTGTTGAGAATGTTGTAGAAATAGATTCCCTAAATGAAGACATGGAGAAAATTTCTTTGAAGGACTCACCTACTCTTGAAGACATGCCAAGGGTGATGAAGAAAATGAAATTCAAGAAGTTAAAGTGGAGACTACTCAACCACTTTCAAAAGATTGGAGATTCAATCCACATCATCCAAGGATCTTATTATAGGTGAAGTATCAAAAGGGGTAACTACTCGTTCTAAACTTCATGATCTTTGTGGGCACTATACATTTATTTCTCACTTTGAACCAAAGAACATCCTCGAGCCGAGGGCGACTCCTATTGGTTGCTAGCCATGCAAGAGTAGCTCAATCAATTCGAGCGCAATCAAGTTTGGCATCTTGTTCCTAGGCCCCACGATAGACCAACAATTTGTACTAAGTGGATTTTTAAGAACAAGTTGGATGAGTCAGGAAATGTTGTTAGGAATAAAGCTACTTTAGTAGCCCAAGGTTACACTCAAGTCGAAGGTATCGATTTTGAGGAAACTTTTGCACCCGTAGCACGGCTTGAAGTCATACGGATGACACTTGCATGTGCTTCATATAAAGATTTTAAACTTTTTCAAATGGATGTAAAAGTGCTTTCTTAAATGGATTTATTGAAGAGGAGGTGTATGTTGAACAGCCCCCCGGGTTTGTTCATCCTACACACCCAGATTTTGTTTTCAAACTAGACAAAGCTCTTTATGGTTTAAAACAAGCCCCTAGGGCTTGGTATGAAAGACTTTCTTCATTTCTTATTTCTAATGGTTTTAATAAAGGAAAAATAGATACTACTTTGTTTACCAAACATGTTGATAATGATATACTTATAGTTCAAATATATGTTGATGATATCATATTTGGTTCTACTAATGAAAATCTATGCAAAGCTTTTGAATCATGCATGAAGGAGGAATTTGAGATGTCTATGATAAGCGAGCTTAACTACTTCCTTGGTCTCCAAATCAAGCAAAGGAAAGATGGGATTTTCATAAATCAAGCCAAGTACACAAAGGAACTTATCAAGAGATTTAGGCTTGAAGGGGCTAAGACAAGCAAAACTCTCATGGCTACCATCACAAAGCTTGACAAGGATGAATAAGGTACAAATGTAGACATCAAACTTTATCGTAGCATGATTGACAGTTTGTTGTATTTAACGGATAGTAGGCCGGACATTATGTTTTGTGTATGTCTTTGTGCTCGATTTCAATCGTGTCCTAAAGAGTCCCATTTGATTACGGTAAAACGCATTATTAGATACCTTAAGGGCACAATTGAAATGGGTTTGTGGTATCCGAAGACCGGACAATTTTCCATGATGAGTTTTTCGGATGCCGACTATGCGGGTTGTAGAGTGGATAGGAAGAGTACAAGTGAAACATGTCAATTTCTCGGTAATTGTCTTGTTTCATGGTCTTTCAAGAAACAAAATTCGGTAGCCTTCTCAACCGCCGAGGCGGAGTATATTGCGGCGGGGACTTGTTGTGCACAAGTCCTTTGGATGAAACATACTCTCCTTGACTATGATTTGCATTTTGACCATATTAAAATATTTTGTGATAATACTAGTACTATTCATATGACTAAAAATGCAAATCAACATAGTAAGACTAAGCACATTGACATTCGGTATCACTTTCTTAGAGATCATTATGAGAAAGGTGATATTGACATTGATTATGTTTCTACCGATTTTCAACTTGCCGATATTTTTATTAAACTACTAGACTATACTAGATTTTCTTTTATTTGTGGAGAATTGAATGTTTGTGTTATGGACTCATGAAATTTTTTTTTAACAATAATTACCCTTTTTGATGTATGACAAAAAGGGGGAGAAAAAGTTAGTTTATCATTTTGAGGTTTGAGTTTTGAGTTTTGAGTTTTTAAGTTTGGAGTTTTTTGATTTTTGAGTTTTGAGTTTTTAAGTTTTGAGTTTTTGAGTTTTGAGTTTTGAGTTATGTGCTTTATGTTTTGAGTTAAACTCTTATGTCCTTGTTATGCCAAGTTCTTGTTTTTACTATTTATTCATGTATATAGCCATTCATATACATAGCATGTTTTGAGGGGGAGCTTCCAAGCTCTTTTCCCATTTTTTTCTCATTTTTTTGTTAAATAACTCATATGTTTGTCATCATCAAAAAGGGGGAGATTATTTTACAATCACCCATTTTTGAGCTTTGATAATTGTAAGATCACCTAGAAGGGGGGGGGGGGGTGAATAGGTGATGGCTAATCTAAAGGTCACTTATGGACAAATAATGCGGAATTAAAACTAAGTTGACCAAATTAAAACTTCTTTTAATTAAACACTTATGTATAACTCAAGAGTGTTGCCGAATTCCCCTTGCGAGGCTCTGGACAAGCTCCTCTAGATTCCCCTTGAATGGGTTGAGGTGCCGCGTTGGCTCTCTTGGTTGAATACTAGTGTTAACAAGCAATCCCACGCAAGTATATAACAATATAAGCACAAGGGTATATCAAGCATGTACAAGTGAAGACAATGAAAGTAAATGCAAGATATAAAGAGACAAAGAGAGAGAGGGAAGAGTAAGCAATCGCAAACACAAAGGGTTTGTTTCGAGGTTCGAGCACACTTGCTCTACATCCCCGCCTTCGACACACGAAGGGTTTCCACTATGCAAGATCCCACCGGATCTCTCCTCGGTGCCGCAACACCTACAAGCTCTCGGACTCCCTTGTCCGTACACCACAAGCCCACCGGCTCAATGAGGGCGCACCTCAAACCACCGAGTTCACACAAGAACTCTAACACACGAGCACACTTGCCCGTCTCCTCAAAATACAATGGAAATCTCTTTGGTGATCTAACACTTGATCACCAATTACAAAAGCTCACTACAATACTTTCCTATAGGATAGATATGTCTATGGATGCTCAAGTGAAGTGTGAGAAATCAAGGAAAGAAAGCTATGGAGGAAAACTCAAAGAATCACTAATATACTCTCTTGATAAAAACTCCCTTTTGATTGGAATATTTGCTCTCAAATTTGTGGAGAAAACTTCTGAAATGAGTGGGAAAAACTGCTCAAGAAGTCTCAAAAATCTTCACCTCAAAACAGTTGACAAGACCCCCTTTTATAGGCTGCCAGAAATAGAGCCGTTGGGGTTCTGTCAGTGCTGTCGTCGACCGCCGGTCGACCGGCCAACGGTCATTTTTCTGACCGTTGCAGCCACCGGTCGACCGGCTCGGTCGACCGATCATTTCCAGAGAGCAGATCTCTCTGGAGCGGTCGACTGCCAGTCGACCGGACCACTGGAGCAGAGAGCATTCTCTCTATCGGTCGACCGGTTCGGTCGACTGATATTTTCCAGAGAGCAAAGCTCTCTTGGTCGGTCGACCGACCCGGTCGACCGGCCACTGCGCTGACAATGTGCACAGGGCTGTGCACATCGGTCGACCGGTCCGGTCGACCGACTTAGCCTGTCAGCCAGTCTCCAAGTCAGAAAACAGGATTTAAAATCTTTTTATAAAATCCTAAAAATACATAGAAATTCTACAAAATAGTTTTTACCAATATACTTGAAAGAACAAACATGCTTGCACAAAATCAAGACATGTTATAGATGTTTTGGTCTATTTTTGTAACTTGAAAATATTAGCTCAATAACCAAAATGTATTTTTCCAAAACATGTTTTTCCAAAACTTGTTTTTCTAAATCTTTATCAAATACAAAAACAAGATATTTTGAACTTATAAAGCATAGTGTGTATGGATATGATCCACTACACAATCATAATAAAATATCTATGTTTTTGACATAAAGCTCTAATCATGATTTTGGTTTAAAGATATGAACTATGAAATACCAAAATCCATGATAAATATTTTGTCTCAAAGAAAATCTTTGTTCTAAATAAAAATTCTTTTCTAAACATAAAAATCTTTTATGAAAGCACTTTAAATCAAGAGTTCTAATCAAGAGTGTGTGTGTGATATAGACTTGAGCAATCCACCAACTATCTATCCTTTACATCTTTTACTAAAACAAAAATACAAATCTTATACCTAGACACAAGTCTTCATCTTCTTGAAGTCTTCACTTGAAGGCTTCTCATCTTCTTGACTTGGTCCAAGCTTGATCCAAAAGCTCCTTGGATCACATCATGCAAGCTCCAAATCTTGTTCTTTTATCCTTTGTTGAGCTATGCAACTACTAAGATCTTGATCTCAAATCTGTCACTAATTAGCACAAGATCATTAGTAAATATAACTTCATGAGTTGATCATCATCAAAACTAGGGTGAAGGGCCTTTGGGCCAACAATCTCCCCCTTTTTGATGATGACAAAACTCATGGAGTTATATATGCATGGATTAAAGTAAAGCTTCAAAGAAGCTCCCCCTTAACTCATGCATGACAAGAAATAATAGATATGGCAATAAAAGCACATGACATGTATGCAATGTAAGGAGATGCAATCATAACAAAAATCAAATCTTAAGTCAAATCTTTTTCTCCTAATTGCAAAATACAACATATATGCATAATAAGTAAGAAGACAAATACTTCTCCCCCTTAAGCAATGAAAACATGCATATACAATACAATCTCAAATACTTCTCCCCCTTTTTGTCAATCATCAACAAAGGGTTCAAAGTAAAAATACATCAAACAAATTTTCTCCCCCTTTTTGTTAAAAACAAAGAGATCAAGGAGGGGTAAATACAAATCAATCAATAAAATTTATATGCGATATAAATTCATGAAGAGGAAGACGTTAAGTTAGCTTCCCGACACATATACATTACATGAAAGAGGGATGACAAGCCCTAATTCACATAACGTATAATATGTCATGCATAAGAGGAGATGTGAAGCTCCCCCTACACACGTATATCATGAAAAGAAGAGTTGTCAAGCTCCTCAAATTATAATATACTCAACATGAATCTATATGTAGAAGAGATGTTAAGCTCTCCTTGCATATAGGAAATACAATAAAAAAATTTTAAATTTTCTTTATAAAATAAATTTTGAATTTTTCTTAATAACAACAAATTTTGAGATATCTTAGAAAGAGATCATATTATAAGATATCAAATAACACAATTTTGCATGGTTCCAATTGTAAAATAATCAAATTTTGAATTTTTGATACCAATTTCAAAAAAAACAATGCACAAGCTTATTATGAAATACCAATTTGAAGTCTAATTAAGCTTAGCATTAACAATCTATGTGCTTTAAAAGATACCAATTGTAAGACAAGCACACAACTATCATATATATGTATGAAGAGATTATATCAATAGAGATGGATACATACATATAAAGAAAGCAAAATATTATATACCAAAAAGGTTCATATTGATACCAATTGCAAATAACCAATGATACCAATAGAGAAATAGGCTTAGGTGTATATGTCATATAATCTAACACATGAAGAATTCGAACTAGTTATCAAGGAATAAATCAAAAGGTTTTTCATGGAATATGCATAAATCACAAGGCACTAAAACACTCTAATCCATAAAGTCCATTTAATGTTTTCAAGAGATGTGAGTGTACTAATGTTATGTGAAGCATGGCATCATGAAAATTACAATAAAACTCAATATTCCTTTAAATTTTGAATTATCATAACTTTTAAAACCTTGAAAATCATCAAAAAAAAATTTTTATTAAAAAAAAAATGTTTCATAATATATGTATGTTTTGTTAATACAAGAAGCATACATACATATCTCTAACACAATTGAGTCCATATATATAGATTTGCATGAAAGGCAAATGACTCAAGAGGTATCCATGTATATCTTAATGTTTTGGCAAAATAACCATATACATGAAATGAAATCACATGATCATAACATAAATCCAAATGGGAATACAAGTTTAAGAATGTAATGATCATCAACATAAGGCTATACTAGTACATCTAATAGGCACAAATAAGCATTCAACCCAATCATATATAGATTTATTTGTGGTCCATAAGGTGTACAAGTATAAATCCAAGTGTTGACAAATACTAACATCTAAACTAATATTCAATACAATGAAGCATCAAAATTTTGAAATCACAAAAGAATTTATCCATAAAATAGGATCATGTGCATCAATTGAAGAATAGATAACTAGTTTTAAATGGATTTTTGACAAACTAGTTAAAGATCCTTCATAAATATGAAATCATATGTATTTCATGAATAATACTAAATACATAAAAGTTCAAGCACTCATATTCCATAAAGCTCCAAATTATATCTTTTCTTGAAGATCGAGTGTTCAAAGGTTATGTAAGTAGTATCTACATGAAATTAGTTATTGAAGCTCAAATCAAATATGACTAATCAAAATTTTTATCAATCAACCATAAAAATCATTTTTATCAAAACAAATCATCTTAAAAATAATCTACATGGTATATGTATGAATTATACAAATCTAGCAATATGCATACATATCCCAAATATTAAAAGAGTCTATTAAATGTTTGCATGAAGGCAAGAGACTCACGGGTATACATGTATATTTATTAGATTTGAATTAAACACCCATATACATGAAGTAAATCACTAAAATAGGTAAAACATGTATAAAAGAGAATCATCAAAACTAGTCTATACAAATACATAAAGTGGATACAAGTGAGCATGAAGTCCAAATATTTAAGAATCAATTGTAGTTCACTATTTGTATATGTATACATACAAGTTTGACAAATCTACATCTAAGCATGTAACTACCACATAAAGCACACAAAATCTTAAAACATGAACATGCTATGAATGATATTATAAACATAAAAGCATGTACATAAATAAAATAGGAGTTTAGAATTTGTTACCAACTCCAAAGCTCCTAGCATGGTGGTTGACCCACCAAAATTCCTTGATAGCGGTGCATCCAAGTGTATGTCCATCAAGTCCACATGCACTCACCATCAAGGCACCAAATCTCTCACGTTTTGAGAGATCCCTCACCTACATCAAATACACAAGGTGGGGGTTTTGGTACCCACATTTTCTTGGGTCCTATGGGGTTAGCTTTGTAAGGAACCCAAGCATTTTTATTTTTATCAAAAATAAGAACATTTAACCTTTCATAACAAAATTTTCTTAGATGGCCTTTGCGGCCACAATGTGTACATGTGTACACCTTAGCATACTTATGTGATTGTGATCGTGATGTGCACCATAAGCATGAGCATGATGAGTATGTGCATGAGCATGGGGAACTTGTTTCTTTTGAAACAAAGATTCCAACTTAGAATGATTGAATGCACATGTGCTCAAATTAGAGCTCAAATTTTCTGTCTTATTTTTCAAATTCTTAATCTCATTAGTTGTGGCATGTAAAGCATGGTGAGATAAAGAATCATTTTTCTTTTTCTTTTGAAAAACATTATCCTTTTCTTTTTCAACAAATTTTCTTTTTAAAGATTTATTTTCTTGAAAAACGATTTCCTTTTGTTTTTCCACCAAATCAATCTTATCCTTCAAAATAGTGTTCCCTTCACATAAATCATTTAATTTTGAAAATAAGGAAACATTCTCATTTTTCAAAACTTTATTTTCTTTTTCTAAACATGCAAGTTTATTTTTCAAGGAATCATTTTCTACATGCATGCAATCAATGTTCTTTTTCAAAATCTTGTTATCTTTTTCTAAGCATGCAATGTTATCTCTAAAAGAGTCTTGTTCTATATGCATGCAAGTAAGTTCCTTTTTCAAATTTTTATTATTCTTTTTAATCATGTCATATTTCTCAAGCAATAATTGGCAAAATGTATTAAGCTCATCATATGACATAGTAGCATCCTCATCATCGGATTCGGTATTTACCTCAAGGGGGTCATCCCCTTGGACCATATAGCACTTGTTGGAGGTGTCGCTTCCAACATCCGAATCGCTCCCCGCATAGTATAGATCCTTTTCGCCAAGGGAGGTGATGATGTTCCAAGCTACAAAAGCCGAATCAACGTTAGAAACCCTAGATAAATAATCATCATTTAGGGTTGACTTAATAGCATGAAGGGCTTTTGCATTAGCCTCAATGTTCTTACCATTTAAGCAATATTCTTTATTAGTTGTGGCAAGATATATACTAAGGCCAAGTCCTTTGAGGAACAAAGACATCTTAACCTTCCAAATTTGGATGTTAAGAGTGTCAAAGGTGGGTGGTGACATGAAGTCCATAGTGTGTGTACAAATCTTGTGATTAGCCTAAAAG
The DNA here is from genome assembly GCA_038442645.1 of Agave tequilana. Lineage (NCBI taxonomy): Eukaryota > Viridiplantae > Streptophyta > Magnoliopsida > Asparagales > Asparagaceae > Agave > Agave tequilana. The sequence goes on along the minus strand of JAVJIF010027008.1, from coordinate 43,144 downwards.
AGGATCTTTAACTCTTAGGTTGTTAGACCCAAATCAAGAGCACTAGCTCTGATACCAATTGTAAGATCACCTAGAGGGGGGGGGTGAATAGGTGATGGCTAATCTAAAGGTCACTTATGGACAAATAATGCGGAATTAAAACTAAGTTGACCAAATTAAAACTTTTTTTAATTAAACACTTATGTATAACTCAAGAGTGTTGCCGAATTCCCCTTGCGAGGCTCTGGACAAGCTCCTCTAGATTCCCCTTGAATGGGTTGAGGTGCCGCGTTGGCTCTCTTGGTTGAATACTAGTGTTAACAAGCAATCCCACGCAAGTATATAACAATATAAGCACAAGGGTATATCAAGCATGTACAAGTGAAGACAATGAAAGTAAATGCAAGATATAAAAGAGACAAAGAGAGAGAGAGGGAAGAGTAAGCAATCGCAAACACAAAGGGTTTGTTTCGAGGTTCGAGCACACTTGCTCTACATCCCCGCCTTCGACACACGAAGGGTTTCCACTATGCAAGATCCCACCGGATCTCTCCTCGGTGCCGCAACACCTACAAGCTCTCGGACTCCCTTGTCCGTACACCACAAGCCCACCGGCTCAATGAGGGCGCACCTCAAACCACCGAGTTCACACAAGAACTCTAACACACGAGCACACTTGCCCGTCTCCTCAAAATACAATGGAAATCTCTTTGGTGATCTAACACTTGATCACCAATTACAAAAGCTCACTACAACACTTTCCTATAGGATAGATATGTCTATGGATGCTCAAGTGAAGTGTGAGAAATCAAGGAAAGAAAGCTATGGAGGAAAACTCAAAGAATCACTAATATACTCTCTTGATAAAAACTCCCTTTTGATTGGAAATATTTGCTCTCAAATTTGTGGAGAAAACTTCTGAAATGAGTGGGAAAAACTGCTCAAGAAGTCTCAAAATCTTCACCTCAAAACAGTTGACAAGACCCCCTTTTATAGGCTGCCAGAAATAGAGCCGTTGGGGTTCTGTCAGTGCTGTCGGTCGACCGCCGGTCGACCGGCCAACGGTCATTTTTCTGACCGTTGCAGCCACCGGTCGACCGGCTCGGTCGACCGATCATTTCCAGAGAGCAGATCTCTCTGGAGCGGTCGACTGCCAGTCGACCGGACCACTGGAGCAGAGAGCATTCTCTCTATCGGTCGACCGGTTCGGTCGACTGATATTTCCAGAGAGCAAAGCTCTCTTGGTCGGTCGACCGACCCGGTCGACCGCCACTGCGCTGACAATGTGCACAGGGCTGTGCACATCGGTCGACCGGTCCGGTCGACCGACTTAGCCTGTCAACCAGTCTCCAGGTCAGAAAACAGGATTTAAAATCTTTTTATAAAATCCTAAAAATACATAGAAATTCTACAAAAATAGTTTTACCAATATACTTGAAAGAACAAACATGCTTGCACAAAATCAAGACATGTTATAGATGTTTTGGTCTATTTTTGTAACTTGAAAATATTAGCTCAATAACCAAAATGTATTTTTCCAAAACATGTTTTTCCAAAACTTGTTTTTCTAAATCTTTATCAAATACAAAAACAAGATATTTTGAACTTATAAAGCATAGTGTGTATGGATATGATCCACTACACAATCATAATAAAATATCTATGTTTTTGACATAAAGCTCTAATCATGATTTTGGTTTAAAGATATGAACTATGAAATACCAAAATCCAAGATAAATATTTTGTCTCAAAGAAAATCTTTGTTCTAAATAAAAATTCTTTTCTAAACATAAAATCTTTTATGAAAGCACTTTAAATCAAGAGTTCTAATCAAGAGTGTGTGTGTGATATAGACTTGAGCAATCCACCAACTATCTATCCTTTACATCTTTTACTAAAACAAAAATACAAATCTTATACCTAGACACAAGTCTTCATCTTCTTGAAGTCTTCACTTGAAGGCTTCTCATCTTCTTGACTTGGTCCAAGCTTGATCCAAAAGCTCCTTGGATCACATCATGCAAGCTCCAAATCTTGTTCTTTTATCCTTTGTTGAGCTATGCAACTACTAAGATCTTGATCTCAAATCTGTCACTAATTAGCACAAGATCATTAGTAAATATAACTTCATGAGTTGATCATCATCAAAACTAGGGTGAAGGGCCTTTGGGCCAACAATAATTACAAAAATATATAGTTATTTGTACTAATCATATTTTAGTGTTTAAGTGTGTTTCAGGGTTCTAAGGATTCAAGATGTGTTCTTCCCTAGAGAAAGGTACTTTTGACTCAAGATGACTCAATTCGGGTTCAAGGATTCAAACTATACAACATTCCATATGGAGAAGTCCTAATTTGTAGATCATGTGATCACCTAGAACCTTTGTAAGAATTAGTTTGTTAAAGAATGAGGTTATGATAAGTTGGCTCAAGAAAACACACACACACTTTCATTTTTCAAAATATGGTTTTTGTTTTGGATAGTTAGATTAGGTGCATGTCTTGGTAATTATACATGTCTCTAAATATTTTATATTTTACATCTTGTTTATATCATGTATACCAATCCTTATAGCATGCTACTTAATCATATAGCCATTTAAAATTATTTTAAAAATTCTTATAAGTTCAAAATTTTTCGTATAAAAATTATGTTTCAGGCCCAACGGTCGACCGGGCGATCGACCGGATCTAGTTCAGGCCTGATCGATCGACCGCACCGGTCAACCGGGCCTTGTGGCTTTGGCGTGCACGGTTGTGCACGTCTTCCGGTCGACCGGACCCGGTCGACCGACTGACTGACCCTTGCTCTCGGGTTTTGTCGGTCGACCGGGCCAGTCGACCGACAGAACAAAGACTTGTTTTTTGTTTAGCCTCCGGTCGACCGACCGGTCGACTGACTCCAACGGCTAGTTGCCAGTTAGACTGCCGGTCGACCGACAGCCGCCTGCTAGTTTCTTGAGTTTTGTTTTCTTGATTTGATTGTGATGTTTGTGTCAGCTATCTCTGAATTTCTAGAGGATAATTCCTGACCTATTAACCTAGTTTAAATGATGATTTGCTCATGGCAATTCCCTATAAATAGATGGCATTGGTCCCTTGTTAAAATCAAGAAAAATCCCCATTGTTTTCAAGTTTTCAAAAGAAAGAAAAGTTTTTAAAGTTCTCACTTTCTAAAGTGCATTCTTGGTTAAATTTTTTTAGTTGTTTTCAAGCTATTTCTTACTACTTTACAACTGATTTTCTCACTTCACTTCTTGAGCCAAAAATCTTTCCCATTCTATAAGGAATTGTAAGAGAGAAGTTTGTGGTCTTTTCAGAGCGAAACTAACACTTGGAGATTTTCTGCACTCTGCCTCCATGCAGGACGTGGAGCTGAGCCTCAGGGCGAAGCTAATGCTAGGCTAGCTTCACTTGAAGAGCGAAGCTATGCCTTAGCAATTTTCTTTTTGCTTAAGCTAATGGACTAATATAGTTTCTTCTTACTTTGTAGTACACTATACTCCGGGACCTTTGAACAGCCTCTTTGGAATAGCCAGGAGACTGGATGGTAATGTTAGCCTGCAATTCCATGGGCAAGCCTCATTATTCAACGAGCGGAGCGCTCCTGGATAGGATGTCCTGACCTACGCCGGAGATCAGCGTACCATGAGGAGCATCTTAACTACTGCCCCCCTTGAGGATTGTGACCAAAAAATTTACTGGAAGCCTGGCTTCTTATTTGGGGATGCAGCGCCTGACACCAATCATCAGCTGCTGGCCAGGGAAGGGTAGTGGATCTTCAATCTGGATAACGAGAAGTATTACCTCCCCTCTAGCAAGCGTCATTTCCCGCTGTCTTTCTTTCAGTGTGTGATAAGGTCTCGGAAGATAAAGTGGCAAGTGACTCGGACCACTAACTCTGTTCATGTGGGTAAACTGATACCTACGTCTTCTGGTTATACGAGGGCAGGTTCTCCTTACTGCATATTGGGTCTTCATCCTAGAAATGTTCTCCAAGACATCCCGGTGGGGGAAAATCCCGCTATGGCTCAAACCTTTGAAAATCAGTTCTTCAAAGTCCACGGCAACTATCCAATAACTGATTTCAGGACCCCAGGCTGGATTCATCCTCCTAAGGCCTTGTAGAGGGATTTGACCTTATATGTTTTGGCCCAATTTGAGAAGGAGACTTTATGAGGTTGTCAGAGCAACCTGCTATAGTATTCAGATGAGCGTAGCGAATTTCTACGCCATCTTTGAATTATACTGCCTGCTACATAGACTTTCTTTACCCCTGTAGGCGAACTGGGTATAGCCCTACACGAGATATGGGAAGTCTCTGCTCTACCACTTGGGTCTCACCCCTATGAAGAATACTTCCCATGTGATGCTGAATTGGCACTTCTGGAGAAAACATGACCCCGCCCTGTTCGAGACCCACCGATAATTGATGTGCCATTTTTACATCTGCTCGAGTATGCATGGAATCCATAAGGAGGTTCGAGCAGTTCGAAGAGCTGGGGGAATTATCTGTTCCCCAACCTGAAAGATGCTCCTCAAGTGGCTCACTGCGGGTTGCAGATGAAGATATTTTCGGAGGATGCTAGAACATTCTCAGGGAGATATGGTCTTGGAAGAAGATGATGGTATCTATGAGAAGGGTGACATTCTCAGGAGTTTCCATCATCAGGCCCATCGACCGATGTCCCGAAAAGCACTTTTAGCCGGGTTTTTTCTGCTTTAGTTGAAGAGATGTGCGGTGCCATCTCCTTCTAGCGATGTTATTCTTCCGATTGTCTTATTGTCGGCCGTTCATCTAGTTTATGGTCGTTCCCTTGGACTTCTCCCGGTAATGGTGTGTTGTATTCAGCGGGGCCTTCGTGCATTAATGGAGGCTTTCTGCAGACCACCATTGACAAAAAGAGGGAAGGGCACTATCTTGCCCCGTGACGGACCAAACCCTAGGATCAGCTTGCCATACACCTATTTGATGGCATGGTTCACTCTTCACTGCCCAGCTATTATTCAAGCTGGTGAAGAACCTCCAGAAGGTGTTCGAATGTTGCTTCTCCGCCGATTTGAGGGTCTTCGTGGTTACGGACTTATGTGGCCGCGGACTGTAAGCTGCTGTGTCGGTACGATGTCTATAGTCTCTTCCGGTGCTTCCCCTATATTCGCGATGCGGGCTATGGCGAAGAATTCAAGGATGTGGGAGATGGGAAGACGTCACTGAGCTGGGGTATCTTCGAATGGCTGGTTAGCATCTGACCATCTCATCTGTTGTACAGAAGTGAGGATACCTGCTATTTGGAGCCTTACGTCCCAAGTCAATTTGCTCGTCAATTCGGGTATGACCAACTTTATGTTGGTAATCTGAACACCAGCCTGGCCTTCACGGAGAGCCTTATTGACGGTACTCACGCCTGGCGGTTCTTCATCGCTAGCTGCACTGAGGCACGACTGTGCATGCCGTTGAGAACCCCAAACCTACTAACGACTTTGGGGTTTTGTCAGTGGTATAAAACTTCAAACTCCATGCCAACCAGATTTTCTATTAACTCTTTTGGAATGAAGTTGATTTCTCAGCGGCTGAAGCGGAAAGTCACCGAGAAGGGTGAGGGCAAAAGGGTCTGGATGCCAGGCCTCCCGAAGTTCATCGCCACTGCCGATAGTGAGGGTTCAGACATGAAAAGTCCCCACTTTGCAGGAGATGCAGGCGTAGAGGTTCCACCAGATGCTCCCAGTGGGGTAGGCTCAGCCCCTATGGAAGACGTGGAGGTGGAAGAGGTGGAGGAAGAAGATCCGGACGTCCACTTCAAATGAAAGCGGCAAGGTGGATCCCATAGAAAGAGGGTGGTGAAGAGGCCTCATCGCTACACTCCCACCGTTATTGCAGAGGGCGAATCAGCTGCAGTGCCTCCTCCTCTTGCCTGAATAATTATTAAACTATTGGCGCAAAAGCAGACGATTGATAAAGCTGTCCCAGCCTGGGTAAGACCAGTTTAACTCATTTTCTTTTTGACATGTACTTATATATTTCATACAGATCATTTTTTTATCCTATGATTCAGGAACCGAGGCTGCAAGAGGACCAGGAGCCGAGGTTGCAAGAGAACAGGGGGATTATTATGATCCCCTGTTTACTTATAAGGAAGGTGACGAAGCTAGCTACTTCATTGTCTCAAAAGATTACGGAGGTGACGCGGCTGATGTCGATCCTTCGGGTGCTGGGACTTTGAAAGAGAGTCCAATGGCCTCGAGCTCTATAGGATGGACCACAGAGGCTTCGACGAGTGAGGGTGAGCCGGACGTCCCTCCTGCATCTGGCAAAGTCTTTTCTATGGAGCCTGACAGAATTAACGTTGCCGTCGAGGAAGTCCAGAGAGAGACTGTTGCTGAGGTAGTTAGGTGATATCTCCTCTTGGTAATACTTTGATCTCTTGTTGGCAATTCTCCCCTGATATTCGTTATGTCTAGTTTTAACAAAGTCTTTTCACAGGTGTTCCGTCTTTGGGTGCATCGACTTCAAGGGGACTAGCTGATCTTCCTGAGGGAATCAGCGGTGACGTAAGTACTTCAGCCGCAACGGATGTTGCCGAGTTGGATATCTTGTATCACGACCTGCCCTCTTATCGGCCTAAGCCTGCATGTGGAGTTAAAGAGGCTGAGGAGATGGTGGTTACAGAACCAATCTCACTCCTGATTGCATCGGTAGGTGAGATGCCAGTGGTTTCTTTGACGCTATCTATCCTGACAACCGCTGAGCTAAAGATAATTATCAGCCCTACGTCTCTGACACTGGTTGTTGAGCCAGTTCTTCTGGAGATAGTCATCAGCCCTACTTCCATCAAGGCTGGTGTACTGGTTTTAATGAGGACTCCTCCTAGATCACCGGTGATCCCTCGTCCTTCTCCAGGCAATGTTTCTATCATTTCCTCTATTGTTATGACAGTGAAATTGGTAGAAGTTTTTGTCTTCAGGTACTACTCGCTCACCAGGAGTAGTTGAAGCCGAGAAAGAATTTATGGCCGAGATGGTTGATAGCTTTTATAAAAGCCTGAAGTGATCTGTTGCTTTGGTTTTGAAGGGCTCAACCACCTTATTTTCTGCTTTAAAGGTGATCCTCTCTCGAAATATCGACATCATTCGAGATTATGGAGGGGATGACCAGGCTATCGCATTGGAGCTTCTGGTAGAAAGGCTTGATAGGGACGTGGGCGAGTGGCGTCACCTCAGCAATTCAGATTTGGACTCCTCAGTTAATGAACAGCTTGAACGCCTTGCTGCCCAAATGCGAGAAGCTCATCTTGCAGCACAGGAAGCAGCTAAGGTAATATCTTCAGATTTAAAATTCTTGGAGACAAGGAAAGTAGAAATTGGAGATGCCATAGATGCTTCTAATAGTGCTCTTCTCGATGCTAAGGATAAGATTGAGAAGGCCAAAGAGATGATCAAGAGAGCCAATCTTCTTCTGTCCAAGGCTGAACCGGTGCGTCTTGAGGAGATCGCTCAACTAGAGCAGCTCAAGGCCCAGAATGATAAAGTACTGCAACAGGAGCAAGCACAGAGGGCAATTTTAGCTGAAATTGAGGCTCGCCTGTCCTAGACACCAAACTTTAATGAGGCCGAGTTACGATCGCAAGCATTCATCAGAGCTGCTGCGGAGAGAAAGAATAGGCTGGCCATCCTTGAAGAACGGATCAAGTCTTATGAAGCACCCTTGTAGCTTGTAATCCATGTATCCCCCTTTTTGAATCAATAAAAAGTAATTTTATTTGATTCCTCTATTGTGCTTCCAACTTGTTTTATCTTCTACGTTTGCAATTCTTACTTTCAAGTTGTACTACAATCCTCAAAAAGAAAAGAAATAATGGTATAACTAATCTAGACAAAGGTGATGAACCGATGGAATTAGTTATAAATTTGAAAAATGACTCGACTCAAATCATGTTGAGATGAGGATAGAAAAGAGTGAGCTTGACGATCTTTACTGTTCAGAGGTAAATATTACATAACAAATTAAAGACCATTAGGTTTGTGAATTGGTTATGATAAATTAGATATCACAACCTATGATAGTTCCTACTAAACTAAGACAAATGAGGCTTAGGATTTGCCAGTTAACAGTGACAAACTAGACATGATTGGTCAAGATTTTGTCAATCAGAGGTGATGATCTAGACATGATGACAAAGTGGAGGTGAACCCGATTTCAGGGACCCATCTATTCAGAGGCGATAAACTGGACATGATAGATGATCGGTCGCTAATATTGCACATTCATTATCATATTCTCATACTTATTATAAAATAAACTCTACTTTTTCTTAATTATTGTTTAATTTATTTGCAGGCCCATTCCTAAAGGAGAGTGAAGAGAAATGAGCCCAAAAGCCCATCTAATTTTGAATTAAATCAGAATAAATTCGACATCAGGGAATCAGGGCAAATCTTGGCAAATCAAAGAGATTGAAAACTGATTGAAATGAATCATCCCAAATCAAGTGGTTGAAGCCAAAGATCAAAGGACATTTTATCACAATTCTTGAGCTGTAACGAGAAATCCAGTTGAAGATAAAGCCAGAACGCGAAATCAGGATACACCATCCCCCGGCTGTGGCCACCTGGCCACAGCCAAGCCACGAAAAAGCGGGAAAAACTATGTTTTCACAGTTTTTACTTTAGTTGGGGGAGCGTTTGCTCCCTCTATCTTCTCACGCCTCTCCCCTCTAGGTTTTTGCCTATAAAAGGCAGGTTTTTCACTGTAAACAAGGATGACCAAGCAGAGAGATAGATTTTAGGCCACTTTTTCATTCTTTGTAGTGTAGGTTTTTTTTTCTTTTTATGTAATTTTTGTTTCTTTGTAAGCATAGATTAGATTGAGATTCATGTAAGTAAGAGAGAGAGGCTTATGTTGAGAGTGACACCGATGTACCTCCTCCTTTCTTCCATCATTTCTGCAAGCATAAAGGTAATTTTTTTTTAATGTTTGTCTTTACTTTTGTTTTCTTCTTCTTTTTTCTACTTTTCCCTTTTGGTTATGATGAGCATTCAAGTGAATCTAGAAGCATCAGTATAACCATGTTTGTTTGAGTGCCAATGATATTACATGATGTTGTTCTCCTCCTCAAGATTCCGTATCATTTCATTCTAGTTCGTCTTGATGATGTAATGCGAATGGGGACTGAGCTCGATCTTATGTTTTTATACTTTGAACACCTTCGAAGCAAGGTAAAACATGCAAGGGTTCTAGGTAAGTCATCAATCAGAGGAGGTAAGTATTTCTTTAATATTTTATTTCTTTTCTTTTATTTCTTTAGTTTAGATCACTAACACCAACAACACCTAACTCTTTCATTACTCATTTCGATTTCTTTGTATATGTCTATTTTATGTTTTTCTCCACCTTCTTAATCTACCATCTTCTTCCTAATTTAACTTTAACTCAAAATTTCCTTTTTCTTTTAAAGAACTAAAGAAGAACTTTAATCATACGTTGTAGCCTGAAAGAGAATTTACTAAAAAGCTTCCATTGCTAGTCCCTCCTTGTGGATCACGACCCGCATAGCCACTTCCTATTGCGGTAAAATTGAGCACCTTGCACTACTGTTTTAAAAGTTCTGAAATTCTGTATTTGTGTGCAGGTTTTAACTCAATCAATAGACTAAGACGCACTAAACTTTGGATCCGCTGTCAGAGGTAGTCGTATTAACTTGGCAGGTAGTCCACGAGGGACTACAAAGATGGATTGAATCTGGACTCCTGTTGGTTCAGAGGTGGTTGACTGGACATGACAAACTAAGGGACCTCAGATTCACAATCTGCTATTCAGAGGTTTAATGTTAACATGACAGTAAGAGCTCCTGGTATTAATAGAGGAAAGGAGAATAAAGTTATGGACTCATCTGTTTAGAGGTGGTTGACTGGACATGACAGTTAGAGTACCAAAAAAAGGAGAGATCTAGGCATCCGTCTGTTCAGAGGTAATGTGGACATAACAGGTTAGGAATTGCTAGAAAAGAAGGTTCGCTGTTCAGAGGTGGTTGACTGGACATGACAGCGAGAAGAGTCTCTACTGGCCTAGAAAGTTAGATCTGGATATCCGTCAGTTCAGAGGTGACAAACTGGACATAACTTATTAGGAATCACCAGACACGAAGCCTTGTCGTTTAGAGATGACAAGCTGGACATAACGGTAAAAGAAATAATCCCATCGGGGTAATAAGGTTTGATCATAAATTCTGTGGAAAATTAATATCTCCTTTGGATATATATTTTTTTGAAGAAATTGTCAGAGGTGTATTGTTAACGTGACAACCAAGAAAGTCCATTGGGGACTGAGAGGAAAATAATAGACTCTGAAGAGGGTCTATTGGAGACTCACTGGGGAGCTAAGAATATGAATCTCATGAAAGATTATATGTCATAGAACTCCATGGGAATTTAGAATGAGATTTGTAAAATAGCCTGTCAGAGGTGTAATGTTAACATGACAAGGATGGAGTTTTAATTTGCTAGGGATATTAACCAGATTCGCAGGGATGTTAGTTTTATCCACCGGGGAGTAGGTTAGAGACTTACTATCAGAGATTTAATATTAACATGATAGGTTTGACTCTTCATTTCACTAGGAAAATGAATACCTTCTTATGTGGTCCTACCATTCCATGGATGGAAATTGGCAAGTGATTTTGGAGAGGAATCAAATGAAAACAGGTTCCTTAAGATTTTTAGCAAATCCTTAGCTGTCAACGGATTTGATATGCCTTTACTAACTACCATTTAAGGTTGGCTAGCCATGCTATTTCCCTCAACATGATGAGTTGTCGAGGACTTATATTGGGCTTAAAAGAAACATTTTCCTCTATCCTTAGCCGTTTAGAGGCGTTGGATCATTTTGTTACTTCGAGTAACGTAATGCCTCCTCTGGGTTTTTGCTCTGTAGGTGAGTTGGTGATGGATTTCGCGAGATCTTTATGTAAAGATTATCCTTCCTTGTGGACCCTCCGTTAATCATTATCTCGCTTCCATATTGAAAAGATTCTACAAAAGGATGTGTCACGAACCTTCTTTAATGAGTTCGGCTTGACAAGTCATCAGCTAAACTCTTTTGACCTTTCATTCGATCGGTCACATATTTTTGATATGAATGTGAAAACAGTAGAAAGGTTCTGCAAAAGAATGTGTCATGAACCTTCTTTAATGAGTTTGGTTTGATAAGTCATCAGATAAACTCATTTTATTTTGATTGTTGGGACTCTTTGGTCGTTGGGTCGAGCTTTAATCGATCGAACAGGAGCAGGGAGGTAAGCCCCTATTATACACAGAAAAGTCAGGCTAAATAAGTCTCTACTTGAAATTGTTGCTTAGACATGCTTGACTTCAAAATATGACCTATTCTTCTAAGTTGGAGATAGGTACATGTTTATATACTAGAGAAGAGTGACAAGGCCAAAATAACTTTGACACCTTGTTTCTTCTGCAATGTCACCGGTGTTCGATCGGCTTGACACTAGTCGATGATGAATTAGAGAAGAGTGATAAGGCTAAAACCAAAGTTCATAACCTTGATTCTTCTTTGATGCAACTGGTGTTCGATCGGCTCGACACTGGCTTATGGTAGTATGATCCTGTTAGAGAAAGAGAGGAGCGCTATTTCTAAATATCTTAGGTCTGAAGGCCTTGATCAGAGGTATAATGATAACTTGATCATAAGAAGGATCCTATCAAGGATAATACTTCTTTAAGAATCCGCCGATCGACATCATGAGCGTATCACCGTTTGGGGTCATAAGGCGGTATGCTCCATTTGAATAGACTGCCTCTATCACGAATGGTCCTTCCCAATTTGGGCTGAAATTTGCCTTTGGCTTTGTGTGTCATAATCATCGGTCGTCTGATGGCTAAATCCAAATCTCCTTTCTGGAAAATCCTTTGTTTAACCTTCTTATTGAAGGCCCTCGAGATTCGAGCTTGATACAACTCAATATGTTGTTAAGCTTGTAGTAGCTTCTCATCCAGGGCTTCGAGCTCTTGAAGACGTAACTGATCATTGTCCTCCTTTGTCATTCTGGTCATCAAGGCGACTCGTAATGACGGCAACTGGATTTCTAATGGTATGACTACTTCGCACACGTATACCAAAGAAAAAGGCGTATTGCCTGTCGGGGTTCGAACTGTGGTTTGGTAGGCCCAAAGACATTCACCAAGCTTCTCATTCCAGTCTCGTTTATTTGATGAAATGAATTTTTTGAGTAGCTTGATAATTATCTTGTAGAATGCTTCTGCCAAGCCATTAGCAGTAGGGTTATAAGCGGTTGATACCAGATTCTGAATCCGGTACTTATCACAGAACTGATAGAATACCTGGCTTACAAATTGGGGACCATTATCGTGGATAATCTGCCTAGGGACACCAAATCGATGGATGATATGGTGCTTGATAAAATTAACCACATAGGCAGTTTTAACTGTAACAAGTGGTATAGCCTATGCCCACTTTGAAAAGTAATCGGTTATTTCTAAGATAAATCATTGACCTTTTGTTGATAAGGGACTCATACACCCTATGACATCGATTCCCCATGCTTCAAATGGCCAGGAAGTGACAATGGGTTGAAGTAATTCTGGAGGTTAATGTATAAAGTCTGCATGAATTTGACAGGTTTTACACCTTTGTGCATATTTAATGGCATCGGCTATCATGGTTGGCCAATAATATTCAAGCCTGTGCAATCGATCCTTGAGCTTCGGACCTGGTTAATGAGATCCGCATATACCATCGTGCGCCTCTTTAAGCACTTCCGCGTCTCCGAATTAGAAAGGCAACGGAGGAGGATACCATCATATGAGTGACGGTAGAGCGTCTTTACTATTGGATCATAGTAGAAACGGAGAGACCTTCGTCTGATATACGTCGATTCTTTACGGTTATTCGACAATATATCATGCAAAGCATAATCAATGAGGGGAAATCACGAATCTCTCGGTTCAAAATCCATCGAGGCGATACGAACCTCCTCGTTTTCAACACATGTTTAAGACAAACAAGGTGTCGAGTAGCTACTGTAAGATAATACGTCATGTCGATCGGTAAGGCTAATGTCGCTGATAGTGCAGCCAGAGTGTCGGCCTTAGTATTTTGGGATCGGGATACATGACCGATGTAAAAGCCATCAAATAAAATAGCCATTTTGATGACTGCATGATAATACGGTACCAAATCTCCGTGGCGGACCTCGTATTCTCTTTTAACCTGATTAATAATCAGTTTTGAATCAACATAAGCTTCAAGGCAGTGTACCTTCATTTCATGGGTAAGCTGAAGGCCAATGAGTAGAGCATTATATTCTGCCACATTGTTGGAACATGGTTCTGTCAATGAAAACGCCCTAGGAAGGACATGATTTTGAGGTGAGATAAATACAACCCTCACACCAGCAATGATCTTACCTTTAGGGCCTATTCTTGATGCTCCGTCAAAGAACATCTGTCATACTTCATCCTCTGAAGTTATATTAGATTCGAAGACCTCATCTGGAATATCTTCATGAAGTTTTGAGCTTTTCGGAATCGGATGAGTAGCCAGGAAGTCTGCAAGCGCCTGGCCTTTAACTGTCTTCTAAGGGACAAAGAGCATGTCGTACTGAGATAGAAGGAGGGCCCACTTAGCTAATCTTGAATTTAGTGATCCTGGTTTCATCATGAGGAGACACAAAGGATTCACTCTAGAAATGACATGTATGGTTTGGCTAACCAAGTAATGCCAAGTCTTTTGAATAGCAATGACAAGAGCTAAACATTCCTTCTCAATAGGGTTATAGCAAGGTTCAGCCCCTATCAGAGTCCTGCTCAGAGAATAAATAGCATGTTCGTGACCATCATCGTTCTTTTGAGCAAGCAAAGCATCGAGAGAATTGTCCATAGCTTTCACATAAAGTAGGAAAGGTTTTCCTGATGTTGGAGCCACTAAGACCGGAGGTTTAGTGAGGTATCTCTTGATATCCTCAAAAGCCTTTTGAGAGGTTTGATCCTATACAAAAGAGACACCCTTTTTCATGAGTCGTGTGAACGATTGACAACGGCCTGAGAGATTTGCAATGAATCTCCTGATATAGGCTAGTCTACTTTGCAGGCCCCTAAGTTCTTTGAGATTCTTAGGTGGATGTGCGTTTTGGATAGCTTGGACTTTATCCGGGTAAAGATGGATCCCTTTTGACATGACAACAAATCCTAAGAACTTGCCACTCGAAGCCCCAAAGAAGGATTTTATCGGATTCATTTTCAGTCGATGAGCTCGCATTATATCGAACATTGTTCTCAAGTCATAAAGATGATCATTCTTATCGCGACTTTTGACAGCAATGTCATCGACATAACATTCTACTGTCTTTCAGAGGTGGTCGCGAAAAATTGTACTCATCGCACGTTGATAAGTTGCTCCCAAGTTCTTTAATCTGAAGGGCATCACGGTATAGCAGTATACCCCAACGGTGTCTGGAATGAGGTATGCTTCTCATCCCCTGGGTACATCTTAATTTAATTATACCCTGAAAAGTCGTCCATGAAAGACATTCTTTCGAATCCGCAGGTATTGTCAATAATGACATCAGTGATGGGCAATGGGAATTCGTCTTTGGGACACGCTGTATTGAGATCGCGGTAGTCAATATAGATCCGAATTTTTTCATTATTCTTAAAAAAACGGGAACAATGTTATCGACCCAATCTGGATTTTGTTCCTCCCGTATGAAACCACATGTGATGAGTTTGTAGACTTCGGCCTCAATAGCTTCAATAATGTTCGGGCGAAATCGTCGTTGTTGTTGCTTGACTTGCTTGGCGTCAGGCTTGATATTCAAACGATGCATGGCTACTTGCGGATCAAGTCCGGGCATGTCTTCATAGTTTCATGCAAAGACATCGATATACTCTCTTACGAGTACAATCAGTTCTTCTTTCTCCGTAAGTGATAAGCTCTCACTTATAAAGATGAGTTTAGGGTGGTCTTGACTGCCCAAGTTAACTTGGATCACCTTATCTTCAGTAGATGGTTCGCGTTGTTCAAATCACTTTTCCCACTGAAAATCCAATTGCTGAGCCTATGGTTCAACATCAATAGCTTCCGCAGGCTCCAATTGACTACTTGAACTCATATTAATGGAGAGATTCTCGAACATCGTTCCCACACTGACATCTGGCTCCCACTCGAAGGAAGTGGTAGAGCATGATGGATTGGTTTGTTGTCTTCGGATCGAATCGATGTAGAAGGTGGAGGTGTAACATACCCCAACCCCCTGTGTGTTTTAGCATAATAATTTGCAGGCTTCCCTTCCGGCATGAAATTACATAGAAAATCACATCGTCCTTTTCCAAAATTCCGGCCACTCCCACGCTGCAGGCTGTATTCCATTTTTCTCATCATGTGTTGTGCTGATCGTGCATAATGGAAAAATTGCGGGGGCTCTGAGTCTGAACTTGAATCTATGACCGTAGACCTTTGTAGTTGGGCTTTACCGAATATTATTGGTGATTGACTCCTTTTGGATGGAGGGATCACGAAGACGGACCCTTCCACACATTCCACAAATGTACTTGGCATGCTTAGTTTATGCAGGGATATGTGTAGAGAGCTATTGGCGACAGATTCAAACAATTCAACACTTGCTTGATAATCAAAGCATACATTGTCCTTAATCACCTATTCATCATCGTCCTCAGAGGGATTATTACATTAAGGATTACTGAAACATGCTACAATTGGTTTACCGACCAAAGTAGCTGGCGTGTCTCCTTCAGACTCTGAATCTGCCTCATTGCCACTGTCGTCGTTGTCAGGCAATGGGTCTTTTGATGTTTTATCGATGTCCTGATATAGGAGAGCGTCAGTAAAGAAGTTTTTCACCCCTTTGAATGGCTGTTTCTCAGTGAACACCATTTGTACCGTTGTATCATCCTCCACGTATTTGAAGCATTGGGCAGATTAGAGGGAAGAATCCAGTTAGAGTGGATCCAAGGTCGTCCTAACAACAAGTTATATGAGGTGTCAGCGTCAATGACATAACACGTCACTTCTGATTCAGATTCCCGATTCGGCAACGGAGTCAAATTTTTCTGAGTGGGTGGCTACTCTCTGCATTAAAACATATATCGTAGTAGTGGTTGCGGACAACCGATACAGTGGTACTCCTAGAGAGTAGAGGAATCTTTTGAGATAATGCTGAGTGCAGACCCTGGATCAACCTGTACTCTTTCAATGCATGTCGAATCAATGTATCTAGTATAGTACAAAGGTCGATCGTGTTTGTTATCCTTGAGAAGCATGTCCTCGGCTGTGAAAGCAATAGTAGATACTTTCAACTGCACATGATGACATTCAGAACACAAGGGTTGAGTGTCATCCCTAGGGGTTTCTGGCATATGTGCCGGAAATGATTCTGAATTAGCCAGTGCATCCCTGAGTGCTTCTCTTGTCTCCTTCAAGAGGCGACACAGCACGTGTATGGTGATACGAGCGGGGATATTAGCCAGCTGGGCCAATATGTCAAAGCGAAAACGGATGTTAAGTCCCAGGCCTGAAGGTTTCTTCAGGACATGGTCAAACCGGTCTTTTTCTACTTCTCTTTTCCCCAGGTCAGGACCGGGGCTAGCATGGGTACTTGTACTGACGTCGTTTGCTGTTGTGTCTCATCAGTAATTCTCTCATACTATTTTAAGAATGGTTTTTCGGATCGAGTACCCGTTGGCTGAGGTACATTAGCCTGCGCTATGCAAGCGTGCCTTTCTCCTTCAGAATCGTGAAGAGAAGCTGCTGTCACATTGTCGTCATCCGGCAAGATAGAGATAACGTTACAAGATTTGCCCTTTGACCTGGATTTCTTCGAATCCCACTGTTTATCTCGGGCGAGATCTGGGTGTATCCACATGATCTCTCCCGTTTTTAATGTTAAGGGGACGAGACCCTTAATCTCCTGATATTTAGCTGAAGGATCATTTATCTCCAGCTGTTCTTTAGGGATTGGAAAGGACCCATCAGGAACTGTGACTTTTGGGGTCTTGCAGAACTCAAGGGTCACCATATTTGGAGTGACTTTTTTTGTTCTAACTTTGAGTCAAAACTCCCGAATCGACCAAAGCCTGAATTTTGTTCTTGAGGACAAAGCACTTATGAGTAGGATGATGGACCATCCTATGAAAGAGGCAATAGTTAGGATCGTTTGTGTGTCCTACTTCGTTATGGCATCGAGCCTCTGGCAGTTTCAATTTATTCCCTTTGTGGAGTAAATGGAATATTGTAGCCACCTGTTTGTACTTGAAGGAGTATTATTTCGGAGGAAACTTAAACTCCTAAT
Organism: Agave tequilana; assembly: GCA_038442645.1. Taxonomy (NCBI): domain Eukaryota; kingdom Viridiplantae; phylum Streptophyta; class Magnoliopsida; order Asparagales; family Asparagaceae; genus Agave; species Agave tequilana. The sequence continues at coordinate 25,832 of JAVJIF010027008.1, read as the reverse complement.
TATTGACGCCGCTCTTCTTGGTCTTTGAAGGAACGTCCCCTGATAATTCGACGGACATGGTCTTTTTCCCTTTGACTTGGAAAGATTGTGCCATGTCGCCGCACCCCTTATTATTCATGCACCATTTGCCTTTAGGAGTAGATGGTTTAAACTTTTTACCTGAATTTTCGGCTGTTTTAGCTTGCTCGACTAATTTCTTCCACGTATGGCCTTTGACAGCTCCCATACGAATCTCTACTTAGTTCAGGAAGTTATGCCTACATGTCTGCACGAGCATGGGCAATGGCATCCCTGCTGGGTACATCAGAGATAAATTTCTGAACCGCTCAATGCAGTCACAGACATATTCTCCTTTCCTCTGTACAGTGGAGAGGAGTTTATCCATGGTTACTTCGGTGTCGTCCTCATAAAAATGAGAAAGAAATCGAGTCTCTAAGTCAATATAGGAATTGATAGAGCCTAGAGGAAGGCTTTAGGACCAGTCAAATGCTACCCTCTTAGGGTGCCAATGAATAGTCTGACCATAATTTCATTGTTATCTATAACTTTACTGGTCTGAGACCGGAAGTAATAGATGTGCTGGTTGGCGAGCTCTTACCATCATACGTATGTAACATTGGTGGCTTGAACTTTGGCGGGTATGATACTGAATCTCATTCCAAGGGGTAAGGACGGACTGCCCCTACTTTCTTCAGTTCATCCCTTTGGGCTAGGGATGTGATCTGAGCTTGGATGCTTTTAAGAACTTCAACATCCATAGAAGAACTATCCTTTGACTTCTCAGTCTTAGGCTGCTCTTCATCATTATGTTCTTCCTCATTATGATTACTCCCGGTATCATTATTATTTCAGTTACTGAGGAGTTGAGTAAGCATCTGTTGAATATTATCCAAGGCTTCTTGCTGGGCCTTGGAGGTTTGCCCTGAGCTTTTAACCGTCGACGGAGGTCATCATTACCGTTATCAGTCATATGCACCGACACTCTATTTGTTCGTATTGAGCTGACTGTTGCCGAAGAGGCATACCCACTATCTTCCCCCTCATCATCAGGCCATTGGAATAAACTTCTCAATGGTTCTGCTGATATTACTCCAGTCGAGGAGGATGGCTATTCATAATTATAGGGTATTGCCACCCAAGATCAGGTGCTTCAGAGCACACCTTTTTCGTCTACCAAGACTTGGCCTAAGCCTGGGCTATAGTCCGGGTCTGGAGAACTGAACGAAGGGGAGCTACACCACGCAGTGCTTGCCTATCCCTATATGGTTCACGTCCCCTTCCTATCATGTTGATGGATGCAGAGGGCAAATCTGGTAGATTTCGCGATTTGCTCCTTTTGTGATACTTCGTAGGATCCCGCACCGAGAGTCGATTAAAAACTGACTGTCAGTTTGGAAAAGTGGCAGGCATTGGTCCTAGTCGGCAATGAACTGAATGGACCATCACCAGCTGACATCCCACTTGTTCACTACAAGAGGGAGAGGTTTGGAGTAGTTCTAACTTTCGCTTGTTAGTTAAGAACTCTCACAAGTCGAGATTAACTGAGTTTTAGCGATCCAGTGCGCAGACCCGGACAGAGCGTGCACTGGACTGTTCAGGTGATTTTGAAATCACCTTTTTTCTTAAAGCTGTATTTACAGGGGCGGACTTGGCACCCGCAGGCTTTGGAAGCGAAGCACAGGATGAGACCTCATTCTTTGCATTACCGTAGAGGCGATCAACACTACATAGTGCTTTAGTTCTAGCTTCACGGCTAAGAACTCTAGTAGCATAGTTAGGCACTAAAGCTGCATAAGCATCACTATCAGTCCCCAGGGATGATCCCCTAAATCCTCTATGAAGAATGGACTTAGCGTTGGAAGATTTTGAGAGCAAAGCACGCAGTGGTGCTTTGTTCGCACCCTTGTAGCGAAGGTGGCTAGCACTGCTGAGTACTTCAGTTCCAGTCTTGTGCCTAAGAACTTCGCTCGTACCCTGAGGTACTGGCGCTGTGTTAGCCAAGCCATCGGTAAGTTCACTCATGAGAACGAGGTTGGCACAAGGAGTTACTGCTCCTAGATTAGGCGAAGGCAGAGTTACTAATCTAGCCTCGTGGCTAATGGCCTCAGCGGAGCTGCCAAACTGGATAGGCAGTTTACTTTTGTCTTCGCGTGATAGGCGAAGTTGCGGTGGCGATCGCCTGGTGGAACTTCGCCTGAAGCTTCACACGGAGCTTTCTTCTTCGGCTTCCTCGTCTGCTTGGGAAGCAAAGTTTTAGGTTCGCAGGGAACCTGGCTGACCTTGCGTAAGGTACTTTTAGCCCCTGTGGAGGAGGCTGAGAGAAGTTGGGATGAGGCTCGTCCAGTTGCTCGCCCGGCTAAGGTTGGCTTCTGCTCTGAAGCCTTAGCCACCGAGATCTTCCTGTGCTTCCAAGCGTGGAAAACTGGACTACTTTCAGAGAGCGATTCTTCGAATCTTTCTGGTCAAAATGAATGACCAAGTTTTCAAAAATGACAAGCTCATGATTTTGATCATTGCATTGCGACACTATCTCCTTGTTACGCCAGAAGACGAATTTCCCCAGCGGAGTCACCATCTTATTTTCCATTAATTTGCAAAAGGGAAAACTTACAAAAAATTGGAGGAGCAAAATTATAAGTAATAAAAGGAAGAATTACAAGTAGATCTCCTCTGAGATTTCTGAGAAAATGTGTCGGTAGGAATCTGATCAGCGCGCGATCACTTTATCCCTTTGACGATGCAATCGATCAGGTGATCGAACTGCCTCCGAATAAGACTCCCTTCTCGCTTGGTTTGGGAAATCACAGAACAGAAGATTAGTATAGCCCTTTTGCCAGGAATTCTGCTCTTTCTTTTAGCCAATCTCCTCTCTCTATCCCTTTGTGTCTTCTTTGTGTTCAGTAAGGGACTATTTATAGTCAAAAGTGGGGTGTAACCGCCCACTTTAATTCAGCAAAGCTGAATCAGTCATTAGCTTCATGCAAAGCTCGTAAATGGCCTTGCCGTGAAGCTTTTGCGAGCATCCGGCGAAGCTGGAGGGTCCGTGCGAATGCCCTCTTGCCGTTTATGGCTTAATTGTCTCCACTTAATGTGGGACGAAGTGGGCAGGCATAACCGCCCCCTTAAAGTGGCATTAATCTCACTAAATTAGTGGGGTTCACCCATTAATCCCTCGTGGGATTTTGAAACAGTCAATTTGATGACTGGCAAAGCTCACTGCGGAGCTAGATCACGCGAAGCTAGATCACGCGAAGCTAAGACATAGCTCATAGCTTCAAGCAAAGTTTCCTTCAGGGCCTCGTGCGAAGCTAAGACTCAGTTCATGGCGGAGCTATGACCCGGCCCATAGCGGTGCTAAACAAGCCAGGGATAAGGCTTCTAGCGCGAAGCTCTGGATCAGCCTCTGGCGTGGCTAAATGGGAAGTTTCAGGCAGAGCTAATAGTTAGCCTCAAAGCGAGGCTACCTGTAATACCCCGTTTCCAGAATACGTACCTTGTTGCGTATTCAGCTTTTCAGTCGTATTCTTCGTTTTACTTCCCGTATTTAATCAATTTTAATTTCAAATATCATTTCCTAATATATTAGATTTTATGTGATTTTCTGGAATTTTCTGGAATTAAAATGAATTTCTTCAAAACCGGTGTCGACCAACGCCGCTGATCAATTTTCTGATTTTTATTTTCCAAACTGTTAGGAATTTCCAGAAAGTCCTTTAGACTTTATGAATGAGGATCATCTTTCTTAACTAAAGCCTTTTTCTGAGAATTTTACGATTTTACGAAAATTCTTACGGAGTCGGTAAATTACTGGTTCCGGGATTTTTATAATTAAAATTATAAGGTATTTCTCAAAAAGGATTTCATTTTAAGTCTTCTTATATTATGATAGATTTTTGGTGAAAATTAGGAGTCGTTCCGAGATACTTGAAATTCGGACGATTTCGGTATTTTCCGAAATGTTTTCCGTGTACGTGACTTTAACCCGGGAACCCGTGTTTTCAATATTTTAATCTTTCGAGTTAGAGAAAATATCTTCTCTTTTTATAATTTCTTCTCCTTTTTCCTTTTTCTTTTTCCTTTCTTCTTTTCTTTCCAACAAAATTCTCAAAATATCTCTTCCAAAATATCTAAAATCCCACCCACTTCCTCATTAATACCCTCATTAACTCTTCATCTCCATGGCCGGCCACCATTGGCCAAGGGAAACACCTCATCCCCACTCTTTTGCAAATAAACCCCTCTCTTTTATTTATTTACACTTCCTTTACAAAATCCAAACCCTATTTAAACAAAATCCTTTACATTTTTATTCTTCTTCTTCACTTCACCAAGAAACCAACCTTCACACAATCTCTCTCCTTCTCCAAAGCAAACCCTAGGTGTTCTCTTCCATCTCAAGCAACTACCACTTCGTTGATTTGGGATCGTCCAGGTTATCGCCGAGAATCAAGTTGGTGATTCGGCTCTTTCGGAACGCGTAGAAATTCCAATCGACCGTTCGATGTGAGTATATTTACTCACCAAGACTAGTAATATTCCTAGTATATTTGTGTTGATAGATCATGTCACTTTATGTTATAAAAATCATATTTTATCCATCCAAAACACCCACCACAAAAATCTGATTTTTCAGAACAGACCACAGCCTATTTCAGAACTCCGGTCGACCGGCCCAGGGGGGGCAGTCGACCGATATGCACAAACGTGCACAAATTTGAGTTAGCGGTCGACCGGTTCACCAACCAGTCGACCGGCTTAGGGGACCTGGAGCTCACGCATTTGGTACGGTCGACCGTCAGTCGACCGGCACTCGACCGGTCAGACCTGGAGCTCACGCACTTTGGCCAGTCGACCGGCAGTCGACCGGCACCCTACCGCCTTCACAATTCCCGGTCGACCGGCAGTCGACCGGAGGTCGACCGATAGGCTAAACCTGGGCCAGAATTCTGTTTCCTTTTCTGTTTTAAATTTTGATCTTACATTGATACATATGTGATATGTTAATCTTGTTTATGCTTCATAATTGCTACCACATGACATGTTACTTGGTGGACATCACCACTTTTACTTCATGACTTGATATCATGTATTTTCATGTTAGAACTTGTTAATTGATACGTATCTCCCCACTTTATCATGCCATCATTTATACCAAGCATGATACACTCGACTTTTTGCATAAAATGGACCAACTTATACATGGGTCGGGGGGAAACATGCGGATATCGATATGTGTTCGTGTTTACAGTGGCTTTAGGTATATTGTACAATCATGTTTCCGGTCTGACCTGAGGGCCTCCAGGGGACCGAGGGGAGAGCTGGCTCCCTTATTCCTTACTTCATTATTATAAAGGGCATTCATAAGTCCCTCATGGATAGGCCTCGCGGCTGTTTCCGTCTCCATGCAGCGGAATACCCTTGACCGTGGTCCCGGGCAAGCACGGGACCCACTGTAAACATAGTTCGTCGATACAACCGCTATTTCCAATAACAACCTTGTATTACTAGGATATGGATGTATGTGTGTGGGATGTACACTCAAACACATACCTAGATATCACAGTAAGACAAGTAATAATAATAAGGTATTACTTGTAGATCTCTTGCATTAGGACTTGTCTTTTATGCTTTATATCTATTATTGTTCTATCTTACTTACATGTCCTTTAGCCACTTGGCCACAGCTTGTTATTATTATATGTCTTGATTCCTTGGATTTGCATATTCAGATTCTGAGACCTGGAACGAAGTGGATTCTTCCACGGAAGATCAGGCATACTTCAGTGAGCAGGCTGACCAGCTCTTCTAGTTCCCTCGTGCCGTACTCTTCATTTTGGCTCACGCATCTCCATTTCTTACGTGAGCACCTTGTGTAAAGCTTTGTATATATTCTTTTGGACTTAGTTGTGAAAACAAAACACTTGTAAAGTGTAACAGTTATCATAACTTGTATAACTTTGTATTTGTACTTTCTAGTTGGCATATGAATATACCACGCTTTGTGTTATACTCTGTTTCTGTATTGTACTTTTATGCTTAGCGTATATCCGTGGGGGCAGTTCTGACCTACGTATATACGTCGCAGTGACGTGTCCATATCCGCCAGGATCGGGGCGTTACAGGTTGGTATCAGAGCCTAGGCTCTCAAACCTAAAGTACAATAAGTGGCAAATTCTAGTAATTTGCTTATGCCAATTACAATGTACAAAGTTATAGAGTCCTTCCTGATTCCTTCATTAATCAATTCCTTCGTATCCTAAACTCCTTTCAATTGTTTCCAATTCCAGTTAGCATTCGATATGGAGAGGCGATCGGGTCGTAACAACGTCGGGCAGGTCCCGAATGGACCCGTAGGCGGAGAGAATGCTGAGGTCCTGCAGATCATTCAGACTATGCTGGGGAACCAGAAACAGCAGATGGACAATCAGCAGCAGCAGACCGAACTCCTTAGGCAAGAGCTAGCAGCCCCGAAGGAGCAGAAGCCGGGAAATGTCTCGAATTTCAGGAGATTGCAGCCTGCGATATTCACGGGGAGTGAGAAGCCATTGGAGGCGGAACAATGGTTGACGGACACGACTGACCTGCTGAACGCAGCCCGTGTCCCGCAGGAGAGCCAAGTTGAAGTCGCTAAGATCCAGCTGAAAGACATAGCGCGGACTTGGTGGCTTGCAGAGGAGGCCCGCTTGGAGAAGCCCGTTACTTGGGACGCCTTCTCCAAGAGTTTCTACCGCCGTTTCTTCCCTGCGACGGCGCAGAAAGAGATGGAGGAGCAATTCATCAGGCTCCAGCAGGGGATCAAGTCTGTGGACGAGTATGCTGCAGACTTCCTTAGACTCAGCCGTTTCGCTCCTTATATGGTGACAGATGAAGAGAAGCGAGCGAGTAGGTTTCAGCAGGGTCTTCAGATGAGGATTCAGATGTACCTGATGCCCCAGCAGCTGAAGACCTATGCAGATGTTCTCTCTATCGCTCGGGAAGTCGAGCGTGGGTTTGAGAAGACGCAGGGGGATCAGATGAGACAGCAGGCTATGAAGAGGCCCTTTGTGCCAATGGGAAGAGGAGGCCCGTTCAGAGCAGCCAAGGTACAGATGAGGCAACCCTTTAGGCCAGCTCCTTACCAGCCAGGGCCTATCTGCAACTTCTGTCTGAAACCTGGACACACTCGAGCAAATTGCCGTAGGGCGAATGGGTGGTGCCTGATATGTGGTTCAAGAGATCATCCGATGGAGGCTTGTCCCCATAGGAGAACGGGGATGGTTGGTCAAGCTATGCCGGCACTACCAGGACTGAGTGGACAGCGGGCAGTACCAGGACCACTTGAGCAGAGAAGCCAGGGACCGGTGATGAGGAGAGCACCCCTTCCTCCACAGCATATGATTCGCCCAGTGCAGAGAGGAGGTAGGACAACAGCCGGGCGTGGCAGAGGTCAGGCTTACAACCTGACAGAGGCAGAGGCTGAGGCTTCAGAGGAAGTGATTACAGGTAACATCAGAGTACACTCAAAGCCTGTTCTCGCTTTATTCGACTCTGGTGCATCCCATTGTTACATCTCAGATAAATTTGTGGCTATACATTCTATTCCTGTTAGATTATTAGACCACAAATGGGAGATAAGTACAGGGAATGGGGTAGTCTTATCATCTAGAGTGTGTACTGATTGTCCAGTGGAACTATGTGACAAGGTCTTAGCCATAGATATGCTCGTGCTCGACACTAAAGGGTACGACGTGATCTTAGGCATGACTTGGCTTAGTCAGTACTACGCTGTGATTGATTGTAGGGAGAAGAAGATCAAGTTTAGAATTCCCCTTCAGCCTGAGTTTCAGTTTAGTGGAGAAGTGAAGTCCACTAAGGGAAAGCAGATCATTTCTTCGGAGGTTCAGAAGCAGAAGGTGCCAGTGTGGGATGAATTCCCGGAGGTGTTTGCTGAGATCACAGGACTGCCACCTGTCAGGATGATTGAGTTCTCCATCGAGACTATTCCAGGAGCAGCACCTATATCTAAAGCTCCGTACAGGATGGCACCGACGGAGTTAGAAATCCTGAAGAAGCAGCTACAGGAGTATTCAGATAAAGGACTGATCAGGCCAAGTGCTTCACCGTGGGGAGCTCCAGTACTATTGGCCAATAAGAAGGATGGTAGCAAGAGACTTTGTATCGATTATAGAGAATTGAACAAAGTCACCATCAAGAACAGGTATCCCCTTCCCAGGATTGATGATTTATTTGATCAGCTTCATGGAGCCCGTGTATTCTCCAAGTTGGACTTACAGTCGGGTTACCATCAGCTGGGGGTAAAGAAGGAGGATATACCGAAGACGGCATTTAGGACCCGATACGGCCACTATGAGTTTCTAGTAATGCCTTTCGGAGTCACTAATGCCCCTGCAGTGTTTATGGACTTGATGAACCGAGTGTTCTCGCCCTTCTTGGATCAGTTTGTTGTTGTTTTCATCGACGACATCTTGATCTATTCAAAGAACAACCGGGAGCATGAAGAACACTTAAGAATTGTGTTGCAGACACTTCAGCAGGAACAGCTTCATGCCAAGAGGAGTAAGTGTGAATTCTGGCTGGACAGTATAGCATTCCTCGGACATGTGGTGTCAGCAGAAGGTATCTCAGTTGATCCGAGTAAGGTCCAGGCAGTAAGGGATTGGCCAGTTCCGAGGACGGTGACGGAGATAAAGAGTTTTCTTGGACTAGCTGGCTATTACAGACGCTTCGTCCAGGATTTCTCTCGGATTGCAGCTCCGTTAACCCAGCTTACCCGGAAAGGAGTAAAGTACATTTGGACAGAGGAGTGTGATGCAGCCTTCGAGCAGTTGAAACAGAAGCTCATTTCGGCTCCCATCTTGAGAACTCCCTCAGGGAGAGGAGGAATGGTCATCTTTAGTGATGCTTCAGGTAAAGGCCTGGGATGTGTGCTTATGCAACATGATCATGTTATAGCATACGCATCCAGGCAGTTGAAACCTCATGAGAGGAATTACCCAACTCATGACTTGGAGTTGGCAGCAGTGATCTTTGCCTTGAAGATTTGGAGGCACTATCTTCTGGGAGATAGAGTGCTGATATATACAGATCACAAGAGCCTCAAGTATATCTTTTCTCAGAAAGAGCTGAACATGAGGCAGAGACGGTGGCTGGAGCTTATGGCTGATTATGACATTGACTTGCAATACCATCCAGGCAAGGTCAATACAGTTCCTGATGCCCTGAGCAGAATGCCAGAGAACAGGGTACTTGTTCAGTTCACTCAGCAAAAGGAGTTGATTCAGGATTTTATCAGATTGGATTTGATGGTAGTTCGAGGAGCTGAGAGGACAGGACAGCTTATGGCCTTACAGATCCAGTCATCTTTGATAGAGGAGATTAAGGAAGCACAGAAGGAGGATCCCAGACTTCAGACATTCAGAGATCAGGTAGAGGCTGGATTGAGGACGGATATCTGTATTCGTCCTGATGATGCCTTATACTTTGGAGATAGACTTTGTGTTCCCCAGGGGGAAGTGAGACAGAAGATTTTGGCTGAAGCCCACAGTTCGGCATATTCTATACATCCTGGGGGAAACAAGATGTACCAGGACCTGAAGAAACACTTTTGGTGGAATGCCATGAAGAGAGAGATAGCTCAGTTTGTGGCTAAGTGCTTGGTGTGCCAGCAGATAAAGATCGAGCATCAGAGATCAGCTGGACTTCTTCAACCTTTGCCAATACCCGAGTGGAAGTGGGAGCATATCACGATGGACTTTGTCACAGCATTACCTCGTAGTCCCAAAGGTAATAATGCTGTGTGGGTCATCATTGATCGCCTCACTAAGTCAGCCCATTTCATTCCATTCCGGGTAGGACAGACAACTGAGGTTTTGGCAGAGAAGTATATGAAGGAAGTAGTTCGTCTGCATGGAGTGCCAGTCAGTATTGTCTCAGACAGAGACACGAGATTTAGATCTCATTTCTGGGAGAGTCTCCAAGAAAGTCTAGGCACTCGTCTGAAGTTCAGTACAGCTTATCATCCTCAGACAGACGGACAATCTGAGAGGACCATTCAGATCCTCGAAGATATGCTTAGAGCCTGCATGATTGAGTTCAGGGGTTCATGGGAAGACCATCTTCACTTGGCCGAGTTTTCTTATAACAACAGCTACCAGGCAAGTATAAAGATGGCACCTTTTGAGGCACTGTATGGGAGGAAGTGCAGGTCACCGATTTGTTGGGATAAAATCGGTGAGAGGAGCCTATTGGGACCAGAGATGCTGATGCAGACTACAGAAAAGGTCAGAGTTATCAGAGAGCATCTCAGAGCAGCTCAGAGTAGGCAGAAGAGTTGGGCAGATTCTCAGAGGAGGCCATTGGAATTCGGAGTTGGAGATCATGTGTTCTTGAAGATTTCACCGACCAAGGGAGTAATCCGGTTCGGCACTCGTGGGAAGCTAAGTCCGAGATATATCGGCCCATTCGAGATATTGGATCGAGTGGGAGATGTGTCTTATCGATTGGCATTGCCGCCATCGTTGGACGGAGTTCATAATGTTTTCCACGTGTCTCAGTTGAGGCGGTATGTGAAGGATGATAGCCATATCTTGGATCATTCCGAACTGGAGTTACAACCGGACTTATCATATCAGGAGCATCCGATGGCCATCTTGGACAGAAGTGTGAAGACACTAAAGAACAAGGCTATACCTTTAGTGTTGGTGTCTTGGAATCGGCATGTGCCGGGAGAAGCTACATGGGAACGAGAGGACGTTATCCGAGAGCGATATCCTCAACTCTTCACCACTTGGTAAGATTCTTTCCTTCTATTCTTCGTTATCTTCCGTCATATTCTTATCCATCTGTTTCCTTTCCCTTGTTGCCTTTCACTTTACGAAATTTCGAGGACGAAATTTTTGTAAGGTGGATAGATTGTAATACCCCGTTTCCAGAATACGTACCTTGTTGCGTATTCAGCTTTTCAGTCGTATTCTTCGTTTTACTTCCCGTATTTAATCAATTTTAATTTCAAATATCATTTCCTAATATATTAGATTTTATGTGATTTTCTGGAATTTTCTGGAATTAAAATGAATTTCTTCAAAACCGGTGTCGACCAACGCCACTGATCAATTTTCTGATTTTTATTTTCCAAACTGTTAGGAATTTCCAGAAAGTCCTTTAGACTTTATGAATGAGGATCATCTTTCTTAACTAAAGCCTTTTTCTGAGAATTTTACGATTTTACGAAAATTCTTACGGAGTCGGTAAATTACTGGTTCCGGGATTTTTATAATTAAAATTATAAGGTATTTCTCAAAAGGATTTCATTTTAAGTCTTCTTATATTATGATAGATTTTTGGTGAAAATTAGGAGTCGTTCCGAGATACTTGAAATTCGGACGATTTCGGTATTTTCCGAAATGTTTTCCGTGTACGTGACTTTAACCCGGGAACCCGTGTTTTCAATATTTTAATCTTTCGAGTTAGAGAAAATATCTTCTCTTTTTATAATTTCTTCTCCTTTTTCCTTTTTCTTTTTCCTTTCTTCTTTTCTTTCCAACAAAATTCTCAAAATATCTCTTCCAAAATATCTAAAATCCCACCCACTTCCTCATTAATACCCTCATTAACTCTTCATCTCCATGGCCGGCCACCATTGGCCAAGGGAAACACCTCATCCCCACTCTTTTGCAAATAAACCCCTCTCTTTTATTTATTTACACTTCCTTTACAAAATCCAAACCCTATTTAAACAAAATCCTTTACATTTTTATTCTTCTTCTTCACTTCACCAAGAAACCAACCTTCACACAATCTCTCTCCTTCTCCAAAGCAAACCCTAGGTGTTCTCTTCCATCTCAAGCAACTACCACTTCGTTGATTTGGGATCGTCCAGGTTATCGCCGAGAATCAAGTTGGTGATTCGGCTCTTTCGGAACGCGTAGAAATTCCAATCGACCGTTCGATGTGAGTATATTTACTCACCAAGACTAGTAATATTCCTAGTATATTTGTGTTGATAGATCATGTCACTTTATGTTATAAAAATCATATTTTTATCCATCCAAAACACCCACCACAAAAATCTGATTTTTCAGAACAGACCACAGCCTATTTCAGAACTCCGGTCGACCGGCCCAGGGGGGGCAGTCGACCGATATGCACAAACGTGCACAAATTTGAGTTAGCGGTCGACCGGTTCACCAACCAGTCGACCGGCTTAGGGGACCTGGAGCTCACGCATTTGGTACGGTCGACCGTCAGTCGACCGGCACTCGACCGGTCAGACCTGGAGCTCACGCACTTTGGCCAGTCGACCGGCAGTCGACCGGCACCCTACCGCCTTCACAATTCCCGGTCGACCGGCAGTCGACCGGAGGTCGACCGATAGGCTAAACCTGGGCCAGAATTCTGTTTCCTTTTCTGTTTTAAATTTTGATCTTACATTGATACATATGTGATATGTTAATCTTGTTTATGCTTCATAATTGCTACCACATGACATGTTACTTGGTGGACATCACCACTTTTACTTCATGACTTGATATCATGTATTTTCATGTTAGAACTTGTTAATTGATACGTATCTCCCCACTTTATCATGCCATCATTTATACCAAGCATGATACACTCGACTTTTTGCATAAAATGGACCAACTTATACATGGGTCGGGGGGAAACATGCGGATATCGATATGTGTTCGTGTTTACAGTGGCTTTAGGTATATTGTACAATCATGTTTCCGGTCTGACCTGAGGGCCTCCAGGGGACCGAGGGGAGAGCTGGCTCCCTTATTCCTTACTTCATTATTATAAAGGGCATTCATAAGTCCCTCATGGATAGGCCTCGCGGCTGTTTCCGTCTCCATGCAGCGGAATACCCTTGACCGTGGTCCCGGGCAAGCACGGGACCCACTGTAAACATAGTTCGTCGATACAACCGCTATTTCCAATAACAACCTTGTATTACTAGGATATGGATGTATGTGTGTGGGATGTACACTCAAACACATACCTAGATATCACAGTAAGACAAGTAATAATAATAAGGTATTACTTGTAGATCTCTTGCATTAGGACTTGTCTTTTATGCTTTATATCTATTATTGTTCTATCTTACTTACATGTCCTTTAGCCACTTGGCCACAGCTTGTTATTATTATATGTCTTGATTCCTTGGATTTGCATATTCAGATTCTGAGACCTGGAACGAAGTGGATTCTTCCACGGAAGATCAGGCATACTTCAGTGAGCAGGCTGACCAGCTCTTCTAGTTCCCTCGTGCCGTACTCTTCATTTTGGCTCACGCATCTCCATTTCTTACGTGAGCACCTTGTGTAAAGCTTTGTATATATTCTTTTGGACTTAGTTGTGAAAACAAAACACTTGTAAAGTGTAACAGTTATCATAACTTGTATAACTTTGTATTTGTACTTTCTAGTTGGCATATGAATATACCACGCTTTGTGTTATACTCTGTTTCTGTATTGTACTTTTATGCTTAGCGTATATCCGTGGGGGCAGTTCTGACCTACGTATATACGTCGCAGTGACGTGTCCGTATCCGCCAGGATCGGGGCGTTACACTACCAACCAAACTTAGGCGATGTTGTTAGTTCCATGCGGAACTATGAAGCTTACCTTGGGCTTATGCCAGGCTAAGTATTAAGCTAACTTAGCATCTTAGACCTGCTTGGGTCTCTCCAAAAGGCAACTGTGGCTTACTATCTGCTTTACTGGATTAGTAATGTTCATGTTGCTGCCTGTCTCTGGTCATCAGTTTGTCTTCTACTTATCTTTTGTAGATGTTGATAAGTTAGACGTCGTTCAGACCGGTTAGAAATGAATGTGAGAGTTCTGCCTTTTTCGAGTGTCAACAACAATGCAAAAAATCAACAAAAAAGTAGATCCAAATTAAATAAAGATTGAATCTTTATCTCAAAATGAAACTCTAGATGAGTTTTCGCACGATCTACTCCTCCCACACTGTAATATCCCTAATCTAAAATACTGTATTTTAAATTTTCTAAAGTATTTATTTTATTTTACTGGTGATATTATTATTATTTATTAACTTGAGTTACAGTACAAATTATTTTAACATAGTAAATGGTATTTTGGCCTTATAATTATATTTAGCATTATTAAATATTATCATTTTAATTACTAGCTAGTATTTTTCTCATTACTATGTTACTAGTATTGTAGTTGCTATTATTGTTAATATTGATATTGTTATTATTCTTATCATATTGTATTGTTTTAGTCATTATTATTAATGTTAGTACTTTTACCAAGTATTATTAGATAAGATTTTAATGTCGATAATTTTATTGTAATTATTATTGTTAATTATTATTATGATATTGTTAATCACTATTAGTAGTATTATTATTTATATCCAAGCCAAATAAGCTTAGCCCATTCTCCTTTTTCTTTTACTTTCTTTTCCTTTTTATTCTAAGCCCACATGAGCCAAGCCCACTTCCTTATTTTCATCTTTTTCTATTTTTCTTTAAGCCCAAATTAAACTAAGCCTGCAAGCTCACTATCTATTTTTCTTATCCTTCATATTATTTATTTCTCTTAACTAAAGCCCAATAATCTCTAACCCATTATTATTGAGATCCTTACCCATTAACTTAAAATCCAATCCTAATCCTAATCCTAATTTAAATCCTAATAAAAATCATATTTAAATCAAATCTCTTTGAGATTTTTCTGCAACCTTCCATTCTTATCTAAATTGCTAAATTAAGTAATCTAACCTAATTGGAATTCTAAATTGCTAAATTAAGCAATCTAACCTAATTGGAATTCAGGTTTCAAATATCTCTTATAACCTATATAAAGATCCAAACCCTTCTTTCTCTTTTACCTCAAGAGAAAACCCTAATCCCAAATCTCTCCACTTCCATCTTTCCTTGCTCCTCAAGCGGATCGTGAACGGAACGAAGAGGGGGTTTCGAGGAACAAGAATTGAGGAGAAAACAAGGAAAAACAACTCAAGTAAGTAAATCTATATTATGAATTTAATTTCAGTTTTTTTAGGAAAAAATAATAAATTAAATTAAAACCACGAAAATAAATTATTAATCTCAACAATCTGTTATTGAACCCATATGGCAAAACTCACCATAAAATATTTAATAGTTCTTAGAAATTCACCTGAAATAAATTTTATATAATTATAATTTTAATAACCTACAAAGTCTTGACTTGAACAAATCAAATCCAAGTAAGTAATTTATTTTCTAAAAAGATAATTATTATTGATATAAATTGTTTATTAATAATCACATCTATACCATGATCTCCATGAATATTTTTACCCAACAAAACCTTATCAAAAATCTAACAAAAATACATATGAAGATCTACCAACTTATAATTTTTAATTTATATTTTTTCTGAAATTTTGTTTATAACAAAGAATCAAAAACAAAAAGAAAACAAAAAAGCCTGCGCAGGTCTGCACCCGGCCTGGGTGCAGACCCGCATGGCTGGGCCATTCGTTTTAAAAAAAAAAAGAAAAGAAAAAAATCCCAGTCCTGGCCTGGCGGCTGGCCCAGCCAGGGCATGCCTGGCCTGGCCCAGGCCAGGCAGGCCGGGCTACAGAGGGCCTAAAGGCCCTGTAAAAAAAAAAAAGAAGAAGAAGAAGAAAAAAATTTCTGGACCAGGCCTGGGCCTGGCCTGGTCCAACCCGGGCCTGGACGTGGGCCTGGGCTGGGCTATTGTGTAAAAAAAAAAAAAAAAAGAAAAGAAAGAAAGAAAGAGATAAAGAAGAAAGAAAGAAAGAATAATTTGTATTAAAATAATTAGTTAAAAATATCAAAATAAAATAGAGAAAAATATAAATAATATTCTACAACACTTCTCCTTTCTAAGATAAAATTTTTGGATAAATATTAACATGGAATTAATTTAAATCACCCACTTTAAAGCCATCTTCCTTAATGGTAAATCTGAACCGTTAAGTATTTTAATGATTTAAAGTTTATAAAAAAACCAATAAAAGAAATTTTAAAATTAATCAAATTAAACCTATTAATTTCATGTAATTCAGAGGATCATCCTCCCAACCTTAAGTTAATTAATCAAGATTAAATTAATAAAAGATCCTAACAATTCCTATTGAAATAATTTATGTAAATTTACTGGAGCCTTAGATTTTAGTACTTTGGACTTGCGATCGAGTTCAGGTGAGTGTCACTTCATTGTTTAATTTTATTAAATTTTACTTCTTTGATTAAATTTATATAATCATGTTGTGAATGTTTTACTTCTTGGTTTAATTTTATTTAATTGTGTTGTGAGTATTTCTTTTCTTGTGTAATTTTAATTAATATTATTTCATGTGAGTGTTTCAGTATTATTTCATGTGAGTGTTTCACTTCTTTATTTAATTTTGTTGTGAGTGTTCGTTCTTGTATATTTCCTTATTTACCGTTGCCGGTATGCATTTACATGTTACGCTTATCATTTCATGTGGCTTTCTCTTATATGTTATCAGTTTGGCTACTTGTACTACTTCATGAGACACTCATGATTGCTCACTTTAATCACGTAGTTGAGATGAGCTTGTATTAGCATTATTTCATGTGTTGGTAGTTGTCGTTGTTGGCTTAGGCCTAGTTTTGATACACTTTAGACTGTGACTTGACTCGGCTCGAACTTGAGGTTGATATAGTTAGTATCAGTTATCAGATTTGACATGCATGAATTGGTGATTATTTCTGAGCGGAACACTTTTGGGTATTGTGGACAAGCATATATGATATCTTCACTGATATGAGACTGTTTAGGAATACCACGGATAATAGATCAGATGTGATTTGATGTTAGACATTTTTGGACTCGATATTTTGTTACCAGTATATTAGTATTCTTGTTAGCTCTTACTAGTTATTTATTATTCTGGATTTGGAGTTAGTTACGAGGAAAGTTGGACCGTGATTTGGTTTGATCTTAAGTTATAGATGACCTTGGATTTATGTTATGAAGCCTGATCTGCGTTAAGATAAGGTTGATGTAGATGGATTTATATTTGTGAGTAGTTGAGATTTATTTAGATGATATTTTGTTGATATTAAGTAGCAGAAATAGATACTCTAGACTATATGTTGTTTGAGGATGTTTCCCTTACTTCGTTATGATTTCAGTATCTGTTGACTTATTGGTCTTGAGGATATACCATGTGCTTCATGTTTAGTTACTGATCAATTCTGTTATGGAGATAGAGTTATTATGAGAGTGATTTCATTGATATCGATGATCATATTATATGTTCGGAGTTTTATGGCAAGCTATTGAGATTCGGATATACCAGTGATTTAGAGGATGGATATGTCGATGACTTTGAGGATCTGAGTTGATTATATATACATTGTCCAGGTTATTCTATTCATGACAGTAAGTCATTACTCATCTTAGATATCTTGATTTACTTGAGAAACCTGACTGATTATACTTGGTATCTACCTGATAACTATCATGTCCATGTTACCATTAGTTGATGAAAAAAATATTATTACACGGTAACAATGATTGATATTCAATTTTGCATATTTTACTACATCTATACCATGCATATTGTAAATAAAAATGTCATTTTTAATCTTCTTCTCTCTATTTTTGCAGGTCCACATCTGAAATGAGAAAAGGCCCAAAATCTCTTTAATTATCAAGAATTAAAGGAGATTAAATCAAAGCCCAAAAGAGAGCCCAAGTTTGAGCCCAGGATCTGGAGAATTCTACGCGCCAGCTCACTCTTCCAGAAGGTCCACGTGGCTAACAACTTCGTAACAAACTCGCAACAGAATTCTGGTACCCAACGGCCTTGAAACTGCCGCGCTTTGCCGCGCGTCCGCGGCAGATCTGGGGCCGTTGGGCGCCAGATTCTGCCAGCTGTCTCGTCTTCTGGAGCCTTCTCTCTGAGGCCTATAAATACAGCCCCAGGACCAGCGAAAATGAGAGAGGAGAGATTAGAGGATAGAGCTTTGTATTTTCTTAGGTTTTTCTTTAGGATTTTAGTGCTCTAGGTCTTCTTCTTCCTCCCTAGAAATTCTGCATAAGAGAGAGATTGTAAGAGAGAGAAAGCTTGTGTAAACCAAGGGGTGACAACTTGTGAAGCAAGGATTAATCCATTCTCTTTTCTCCTCTATTGCATTTTCTAGTATTACTTGCTTTCTTTAATTCTAGCTTTAATTTCCTTGCACTTTTATTCATGCTTTGCTTTTCTTTTCTTGTAATGGCAAGTAGCTAACTCTTTCTAACATGACTAGCTAACCACTAACGTTGCTAACTACTAACTCATGGGTGATTGCTATCTTTAATCTTGCAAGTTGTAGGTCTTTTTCTTCTCCGATGGGTTTCTTTCATTTTTGGCAAGCTCTTGTTGTAATTCTCCATATGATTCATGTGTGCCTCATTTAGAGCCTTGTCTTTAGAACAAGTGCCTGATGGAACATGGAGATGGATCACCAAACATATGCTATTTGTTGTACAACTTCTTTACTTCAATTAATGAATGTTGTATCTTCTTCCTTATCATCCCTTGAGTGTCGCTCTTTTGATTCCATTATTGAAAGTCTATCTTGTAAGCCAATGACATCTATGAGTCTACAAGACAAGTCCAAGAGTGATCACCCGTCATTCAAGTGGAAAAGTAATTAGACCAACACGCAAGACAAATCTATGTCGATGAATCAACATGAGGCACGCATTCACTATCACGGAGTTTAGTAAGTTTAGCAAAGTAGTAAGGTTAGCTAGTCATGGTTTTCTCCATCTTAAAATCTTTCATAAAGTTTTCTTTCTTTTAGTTTTAATTCCAAAGCAAATCTCCTTTTTGATTTCTTTTCATTTTCCATCATGCACAAATACATCGATTCTTTCATTTCTTTTTCTATGTTTTTTCCATTCTTTTAAAGCAAAGAAGAATCTTCGTTTTCTTTTCTTCACTATGAACCGTAAAGCTTCCATCGTGAGCTCTCCTCGAGGATCGACCCGGTATAGCCCATGCTATAACGGAGATTGGAAAGGATACATTAATCATATAAATACATTGTGGTGTGATCAAAGCACTTGAGGTTGATTCTAAACCTTCTCTCTTTCATTTAATATCTGTGCAAATACTTCACACAAAATCACACTATCTTTTCCCAATCAATTTTTGGCGCCGTTGCCGGGGGAGAGCAACGGTTTTTGATTTAAAGTGAAGAACTAAACGAATTTTCTTCTCTGTTGCAGGTTACAGGTGAAGAGAACAGGAAAATTTGCATTGCAGTAACATATAAGTGGCTCTGGGCTTCTGCTCTTGAAAGCAGAAACCAGAAGCCCTCTGAATTGCCGCAATTCCACGGCATTTGCCATAGATTTGCGACAAGGAGGAGAGGACTACTAACAATTTTTCTGCAGGGTCTCTGGCTTTGTAAAATACAGCTGCAATAATACTAATTTCTTGTATGCTTCACCATACTCCTGCTAATAATCAACAGTAAAAAAATTGGTTGCAAAGTTAAAAATTAATTAGACATTTGCATTCTAGGCACTTGTCTTTTCAATTCATTTACTTTTACTGTTGAAGAGTGCTGGATGCAAGGTACGTGCGCATTGCATATTGACTAGGACTCACTCCTTGTTTGATTTTTATAGCTTTGAGTGAACCATATCGTACACTTGCACCAAACTGATTTTAAGGGCACCACCCATAAATAAGATAAGTGGGGGATTTCATCACCCTTTCCTTAGCCCGAAAATCATTTTCCAAGCGCTCACAATCCCAAGCTTGTAATAAAATTTGATAGATGTTGCCCTAGGGACATCCGGACTCACTTAGGAGATTATCCTAAGGGGGAAAAGTGTTGGAAATTGACTTTTGCAAAATCAGTGTCTAGGAAAGGGATTGAGGGCCGAAAGCCCGAAGGTTGGTGGTTACTTAATTAAGGAACGTCTTTGACGGAAAACCTCCCAACAACCTTGCCCTTACCTGGCTGATTAGCTTGTAGTCAAAGTTTACACTAAACCTCCTGTGGACGATCTAATCAGTTAGGAGTCGTCTAGGTCCAGGAATCCTAGATAGCTTGGATTGATTTTTCTTTTATTGTTTGTTATTTTCATTTTTCTTTTCGCTGGTGTGATCGGTGCACGTTGTTTGTGACTATATATGCAAGAGTGGTTCCGTGATCCAAATTCTGTAAGACTTGTTAGAATTTCTACACTTGCACTTACACAACACTTGACACAATGGAAAACAACGTTTCACTTCAAGATCGATTCTACCCGATTCGCACCTCCCTTCCATCATGCATTCTTTCCCCGAACCCAATGGAAATCACTTTGAGCTGAAACCACAATTCATTAATACACTTCCCCGATTTCATGGTCTAGAGTCATAGGACGCGTACATCTTCATTAGAGAGTTTGAAGAAGTATGCCAAATGATGAGAATTTCCCAACTGACCGAGGATGCTGTTAGGTTAAGGTTTATACCGTTTGCACTGAAGGATTTAGCTAAGAAATGGCTTTACAATCTTCCAGTCAGTTCCATATCTTCATGGGATGATTTTGTCAAAGTCTTTCTTAAGAAATTCTATCCCATCCACAAAACAGCCCTCATGCGAAAGAATATCATGCAATTCAAGCAGGAATCACACGAACCTTTCTGGAAATATTTTGAGCGTTTCAAAGACCTTCTAGCCCTATGTTCTCATCACGGCATAGAGAAATGGCGTTTATGCCAGATTATCTATGACGGTCTAGATTACCAAACGAAAACCCTCCTTGAATCCATGTGTCAAGGGAAATTTTTGAAGAAAAATGAACATCAGGGGTGGGATCTCTTTGAAACCTTAGCTGAGAAAACCATTCAGTGGGAGTCATGCCCTGATAAACCCACTCCCACCACATCCAGAACTGGTATGCACTCCATAGAATCCTCTATAGCCGCAGAAGCCAAGATCACACAATTGATGAAGAGGATAGAACTGCTTGAGTCTAGGGGAAATTCTGTTGTAAATCAGGTCAACCCATTGCCTGTGATTAAACCGGGTTGCACCTACTGTCATGACCTTAACCATGTCTTTGAGGAGTGTCCTTTGTATCAGCCCCAATCATATCAGGAGAACTTGAATGCAACATTCACCAGACCTCCATACTCTAACACATACAATCCGGGATGGCAGAACCATCCAAATCTTTCGTGGAGTCAGTCTGGTCCTGAGCAATATAGGCCACCACTTTCACATCCTTATAATGCTCAGTATCATCCACCCAGTTTCAATCGGAATGCACCGAATTTTCATCCATCTCAAAATCCACCACAATCACAACCTTATCAAAGTCCACCACACTACCAATCACAATTCCAGTCTCCATCTCATCAACATCCACCCCAGAATGATTCAGAAATATCAGAGTTGAGGAAAATGTTAGAAACCTTTACAAAGAACTATCATCAGGATATGAATAAAGTTCAGGTCCAAATTGGGCAACTGGCTAATTCAGTAAATGAGAGACAAAAAGGACTGTTACCAAGTCAGCCATTGCCAAATCCCAAACATGAAGACACGGGCCCAAGTCATTGTCATGCTATTCATACCCTGAGATCTGGAAAACAAGTAGACAATAAGGTTTCTAGTCAATCATCCCATCCAGTACAAAAACCAACACCTCCTGTCCCAATACAACCAGCTTCTGACAAACCATCTTCTAGTACAGAGCCATCCACTTCAAAAGCCAAGGGTAAAGAAAAGGTAGATGAGCAATCTTATAAGCCTAGTATACCATTTCCAAATAGGCTTATAAATAACAAGACAAATGCTCATATGGAGAAAATAAAAGAAATGTTCAACAAGGTCCAAATCAATGTCCCTCTTCTTGATGCCATACAACAAGTGCCATCATATGCCAAATTCTTGAAGGAAATGTGCACCAAGAAGAGGAAAACACAAGTCCCTAAGAAAGTCTTCCTAGCATCAACCATTAGCGAGTTGTTCACTGGTCCAATTCCTGTTAAATACAAAGACCCAGGGAGCCCCACCATTTCATGCATCATAGGACAGACTACCATCAATAGGGCACTACTTGATTTAGGGGCCAGCATCAATCTCCTACCTTTTTCTGTGTACCAACAATTAGGGTTAGGCGATCTTCTCCCTACCCAAATGACCATACAATTGGCTGATCGCTCTGTCACTAGACCCAAGGGGGAAATTCACGATGTCCTTGTCAAAGTTGGGGAATTCATTTATCCTGTTGACTTTGTAGTCCTTGAAACAAAACCTGTGTCAAATTCCAATCAAAGGGCTCAAATTCCTGTCATTTTGGGACGACCATTCCTGGCTACTGCAAATGCCATCATTAATTGCCGGAATGGATCAATGAGGTTAACCTTTGGTAACATGACTCATGAACATAATGTCTTCCACACACAACCTCGTAAAACAAAAGATCAAACATTTGAGGTTAGTTTCATTAGTAACAATTGTGAGGAAGAAGGTGAAGATCCAAAAGATGAGTCACAATCTTGTGATTCTCTTACCGAGTACCCTTTAAAAGGGAAAAGTTGATTTGGATATTTTCACTTTCAATGAGCCAACTCTGACTGTATTCGAACCTCCGATTGATATATCCTTTGAAGACCTGTTTGCTGATGAGATTATGTGTCTTGATGAGTCAACTTGGGGTCAGCTAACTGATTGCACACTTCCGGATGTTGACCTTAGTTTTGAAGAATTGTATGGAGAGGAGCTGAAATTCCTTAACATTGGAAGTGATGAGATTCAGAGTGAGAGTGGTGATAAGGAATTTTTAGTGAACAATGTGGTGGAATGAGGGTGAATGATAATAATAAACAATTGAATCTGAAAATACCTAGGGCTAAAATAATTCAAACCGTTTCCCAACTGAGCTCACGAAAGCAGACGCACTGGAACGATGGGAAACGGGCCAGAGGAAAACGACCAAAAGCCTAGGTAATGGTTACACTTGTATATACTCTTTATAAATAATTTTTTGCACTTTCTTGTAAATAAAAGTTTCTTACCTCTTACCTATTTCATGCATACATACATCACGATGCATTAGGGACAATGCATGAGATAAATGTGGGGGAGGGTTTACTAACTTAGAGTTTTATATTTTCTTTCTTTTACACTTCTTTTAGGATACTTTTAGAAATCTTTCCTTTTGTATAAGAATTTTCTCTTTCTTTAAAAACTTTTTGAAATAAGAGACAATGTTTTAATTTATTTTAAGAAAATTAAGATGATCTTAGAAATTAAGAAAGCCTTAATTATGACATCTTAAACCTAGTCGAAATAATGGATCTTGTTTAAAATTATAGGCTAAGTAAGATAAATTGGGGAGATAATTTTATCTTGAATTTTTTGCCTTAGATAGTATGCACATCACACTTACACATTTTTGGGATGGAAACAAAGACCTAAAATGCCATAAAGAAAAAAATAAAAAAAAAGAAAAAAAAAATATATGTGAATAAAACATCACTTATTAAGCTGGATAATTATGCCTCAAGAAGCATGATTATTCACGCCTAACGGTGGTAAAGGAAATAAATAATCCCCTTTAATTTTGTGGCCTTGTTTACTCGAGTCCTTAAACCCGAGGGATGTTTTCTCATCTGGTGCCCTAGGACCATCTGGTTTGGGAGTCATCGGTTATAGGCTCGCTACATGGGTGAACTAGAAAGCCTAAGAAAACTAAGGGAAGAAAAAAAAAAGAAAAGAATATAAATATATATAAATAAATGGCTTGATGGTTAGAGTTGAAATCCCAGAAATTTTCACTATCACAAAGTGCATATTATCTAGGTTTTATGAAAGATAAATTATTCAATCCAATTTGAATTCTTACCTTAATTGAAGACAAGATCTTGCATAGAGACTAAGTTTAAGGAAGAATGATTTTTGGTGGACTTATGACCTTAGATCACTTATATTTTTGCAAAAATAGTTCGAAAACTTGTCTCTCTTTCAAAATGAATTTTCAAAACACTAATATTGTTTTCTTTCTTTATGGATTTATGGGTGCAATCCGCTGAAAAACCCTCAGGAGACAACACTCCTCCTCTAGGGTAACCTAGAGGTTTAACGGCTTGTTGCACGTGCTCAGTGCAATCGTGTCACCTACGAAAGTGGTATAATAAAATTGGTTGTATAGTTTTTCTTTTCTTTGTTTTGCTCGGGACGAGCAAAAGAATAAGTGTGGGGGTGAGATTGATATTCAATTTTGCATATTTTATCACATCTATACCATGCATATTGTAAATAAAAATGTCATTTTTAATCTTCTTCTCTCTATTTTTGCAGGTCCACATCTGAAATGAGAAAAGGCCCAAAATCTTTAATTATCAAGAATTAAAGGAGATTAAATCAAAGCCCAAAAGAGAGCCCAAGTTTGAGCCCAGGATCTGGAGAATTCTACACGCCAGCTCACTCTTCCAGAAGGTCCACGTGGCTAACAACTTCGTAACAAACTCGCAACAAAATTCTAGTACCAACGGCCTTGAAACTGCCGCGCTTTGCCGCGCGTCCGCGACAGATCTGGGGCCGTTGGGCGCCAGATTCTGCCAGCTGTCTCGTCTTCTGGAGCCTTCTCTCTGAGGCCTATAAATACAGCCACAGGACCAACGAAAATGAGAGAGGAGAGATTAGAGGATAGAGCTTTGTATTTTCTAAGGTTTTTCTTTAGGATTTTAGTGCTCTAGGTCTTCTTCTTCCTCCCTAGAAATTCTGCATAAGAGAGAGATTGTAAGAGAGAGAATGCTTGTGTAAACCAAGGGGTGACAACTTGTGAAGCAAGGATTAATCCATTCTCTTTTCTCCTCTATTGCATTTTCTAGTATTACTTGCTTTCTTTAATTCTAGCTTTATTTCCTTGCACTTTTATTCATGCTTTACTTTTTTTTTCTTATAATGGCTAGTAGCTAACTCTTTCTAACATGACTAGCTAACCACTAACCTTGCTAACTACTAACTCATGGGTGATTGCTATCTTTAATCTTGCAAGTTGTATGGTCTTTTTCTTCTCCGATGGGTTCTTTCATTTTTGGCAAGCTCTTTTGTAATTCTCCATATGATTCATGTGTGCCTCATTTAGAGCCTTGTCTTTAGAACAAGTGCCTTGATGGAACATGGAGATGGATCACCAAACATATGCTATTTGTTGTACAACTTCTTTACTTCAATTAATGAATGTTGTATCTTCTTCCTTAGCATCCCTTGAGTGTCGCTCTTTTGATTCCATTATTGAAAGTCTATCTTGTAGGCCAATGACATCTATGAGTCTACAAGACAAGTCCAAGAGTGATCACCCATCATTCAAGTGGGAAAGTAATTAGACCAACACGCAAGACAAATCTATGCCGATGAATCAACATGAGGCACGCATTCACCATCACGGAGTTTAGTAAGTTTAGCAAAGTAGTAAGGTTAGCTAGTCATGGTTTTCTCCATCTTAAAATCTTTCATAAAGTTTTCTTTCTTTTAGTTTTAATTCCAAAGCAAATCTCCTTTTTGATTTCTTTTCATTTTCCATCATGCACAAATCCATCGATTCTTTAATTTCTTTTTCTATGTTTTTTCCATTCTTTTAAAGCAAAGAAGAATCTTCGTTTTCTTTTCTTCACTCCGAACCGTAAAGCTTCCATCATGAGCTCTCCTCGAGGATCGACCCAGTATAGCCCATACTATAACGGAGATTGGAAAGGATACATTAATCATATAAATACATTGTGGAGTGATCAAAGCACTTGAAGTTGATTCTAAACCTTCTCTCTTTCATTTAATATCTGTGCAAATACTTCACACAAAATCACACTATCTTTT
>JAVJIF010027007.1:0-87502 GCA_038442645.1 Agave tequilana | reverse complement strand
ATACCATTGGCGTTGAAGCCATAGATGGTTGTCTGAGTGGCGCTCAATCGGTGAGTGGGGGATTCTTAAATGTTACATGACCCTGCGGGGCATATGCTCAACGTGAATCTCGGATCAACCTGAATGCGGCTCACTACAGATGATCCAATGTATCCTGTGTAATACAGTTGTCTGTCATGTTTCCCTTTAAGTTGCATATCCTCTGGAGTGAAGGTGAAGGGGACTACTTTGAGGTATGGTCGAAAAGGTTGTCGTTTTCCTCTTTTGCATATAGAAGAAATCTGGGTTAGAAAAGCTCTATATGTTCTAAAGCTTCTCTTAGAGCGTTCCTTGCAGATTGGAAAAGCCTTATGAGCTCATAAAGAGTGATTCAAGTAGGGATATTGGATATATCAACCAAGATATCAAAATGGAAGGGAGTTGATGGTCCCATACCGCTTTTCGGAAGAGCTTTATTATACCAAAGCTCTTTCTGTTTCTTCATGCATGGCCTTATAGACTGCTCGATTGCCTCCTCAGCTGGCTATAGAAAATTTAGTACTGGATCGTTGTAGTATTTTAGATGTTGCTTTTCGGATCAAGTTTTTGATATGGGAGGTGCCCCTACATTAGCAACAAAGGCAGACTCCTCATCTCCCAAAATAGTAAGGGAGGCAATATCTTCCTCGATTTCTCTTGTATATATACTCACCACATTGCTGGAGGATGCCTTGGCCTTGCCTTTGGATCTCCTATTTTTGACAATCGTCCATTATTGGTACTTGACAATGTTAGGATGGACCCACATTGTCTCTTCTCAAGGAGTAGGCACTGGAATGAGGCCTTTCTCCTTTTGGTTATGAGGATCAGTACTGATCACTCTTAGTTCCCTTTTGGGGATGGGAACGACTTCGGTTGGTGCTAGTGAGAGATTTCATTCAAATTGAATCGATGATATAGCTATAATGTTGGCGGTCACCTTCTTCTATTCTGGACGAAGCTTCAACACTTCTGCATCTATCAGAGCCTGAAGGACATCTTAAAGATGTAACAGTTCTTGGTAAGGTGCCCCAGCATCCTGTGATATAAACAGTAGTTGGAGTCATCAGTCTTCCCCACCTCTTCATGGCATCTGACCTCTGAAAGTTTGAGTCTGTTACTTTTGGAGTAACTTGAATAGAGATACCACATGCTCATCCTTAAAGGAATATAATTTATTAGCATGTGCCTGGCCGGGAGCCATTCCTCCTCTGATTGACTGGGTCTTTGGAGGTGATTTGACTTCTGTTGCCAGAATATCTCTTCTTTTTGGCTGAGAAGATGACTCTGGTGCTCGTTGCATTGACTTATCGGGCCTCGGTTTGCTGTCTTTTTCTTCAGCCCTGACCCTGGTGATGATCTCTTCTGCTTGTTCACCTTGTAGCACTAACTTCTTTCAAGTGTGACATTCTTCCACTCCCATTTGAGTGAGTAAGGAAGTTTGTAGATTGTGATGGCATGTCTCGACCAGTGTAGACTGGGTCATGTCGCTGGGAAACAGAGTGCCATGCTCTGAAATCTCTTGAAGAAAGTTTTGGTAGACTCTCCTTTCTTTTGCATGGCTACAAGAAGAGTTGGCACTGAAATTTCTGTATTGTCTTCAAAGAAACGAGCCAAAAATAACTTCTCGAGGTTGTCTCATGTCTTAATCGAGCTAGCAGGATGTTTCATGAATCATTCAAAGGTGACTCCCTTAAGAGTGCCAAAGAAATAAACGAGCCATGATGGCGTCATTCGATACTACATTCCCAGTTTGGGATTTGAAGTAGTATATATGTTGGTTCAGTGACCCTATATCATCGAAGGTATGTAGGGTCAGTGCCTTGAATTTGGGAGGGTAGGGAGTCGTGTCCCACTCTGCTAGGTAGGGTCGGACTATCCCCACGTCTTGGAGACCGTCTTGATTTGTGAGGGCCTCGGGGCGTTGCTTCAGGTTGCTCATCCTCTTCGAATGGTTGCTTCCATTCTCTGAGTTATCCTCCTCTTCAGATGAAGATTTTAGTGGCTCAGAGTTGGAATTCTTTTCACTCTTAGTATTTAAAGAGGATGTGCTCTCCCCCTCCTTCCTTTTGCCTTTGGGTTTCTTAGAAGGAGTTTTAATCTTCAGCTTCTTTTATCCTTAAGCAGTTGTGATAGCATCTACTTAAGGGTGTCGATAGATGCTTGCTGAGTTTCAATCATATCGAATTGTTCCCTTTGGACTAGGGCCTGCTCTTCGAATTGCTTGGCCACCTCCTCGGGAGTTCCCGCCATGTAGGCAAAGGCGGTTGTCTTCAAACTTGAATTCGAAGACCGGGACTCGATGTTGGTGGAGTGACATTCATTCCTCCCTGGCCAGCGACCATTGTCGACCGAGGCAATTGTTCCTATGTGGGTCAAAGTGTGTCGGTAGACCCCTTCAGGTTCAACAAGGGCATCCTTCAAACCTGAAGACCGATCAGCATCCGACACTTCTGAACTAATAATCAGTTGGTTCCCCTTGGACTTGCTTGGTGTCGAACTTGGCCCATCATATTTGCAGTCACATCTGGGTACTCGATATTGGAGAATGATTCTTTTTCGGGATCATCGTCTCTTGGCTGAGTCAGAAGCTGCTGACAACCGACTAAAAATTGAAGGTTTATTTATCTGAAAGCCGCAATGGTAATCAAAGAGCACTACTAAGATTAGTTGCTGTAGTGATATCGAGGGGCGATCTGGTCTACGCTCCTCTTACTTGTCAGATAGTTCCTCAGATCTGTTGAGAGAGCGTTTGAGGAACCAGCTCGAACCCTTGGGGGTGAGGCTTCTTGGCATTTTATTTCTTGAAGACACATAATGTAGGAGATGGGTCTCGCGTTGCTTTGATGAAACGCGGACCTCGCGTGGTGCAAAAAATGCGGCATCACTTTTAGAGTCAGAGACGCGGGCATCACGTTCTGATACAGACAGAATATGGGCCTCACATTTGGAGCTGCTGGGTCGCGGGTCTTGCGTTTGACGCAGAACCTCACATTGTTGATGAACGCTGAAGTCGCGTTTTGGATTAGAAAGAGGGTCCTCACATTGTTAAAAGAAACGTGGGTATGAACCTCATGTTCTAAATCTGCAGAGCAGATTGCTTCTGCAGAATTCTCAATCTGTTGTCGACGAGCATAACACCTTCATCGACGTTCAACATTATGGTTAAACCGCAGGTGGTATTGGGAACCCCCGGCAATCTGGAATTGCAGAGTTTAGAGAGGAGAGGGACGGCGGAATTGATCTTCATTGTCAGTTTGATCGTGCACCGATGCACTGGCCTTGCAGGTCACCTAAGAGACATTGACGCGGGCCATGTGGGCTACACAAGAGGTTTCAGAATCTCTTCTGGCATGGTTCTGTTTGCGCCGTGGGCAGTGGTGCAGACCACTTTAGGAGTAATCTCCGAAGAGATTCGAGAGCGAGTCTCAGAAGAGACTTTGCGGTATTGCTTCATTACCTTGGGGCAGGTGAAGCCAGAAGAAAGGAATTCCTCAAACTTTCCATGGTCGATTTCAACGACAAGGGATTCTACCATCTTTTCGAGGAGCCGGACATCATCTTGCACCATGGTATTTTCATCAGTAGAGCAAGAAATTCCCAGTGGAGTCGCCATCTTTTGTTCACCTTGGAAAAGCTTGGCCGATGTAAAGTTTCTTTGAGTGGCTGAAAAATTACAATGGAATAATTTCGATTACAAAAGAGGGAAGAAGATATGATTCTCCCTTTATTTAAGGCTGAGTTCTTCGTGTGGTGATGGAGAGTGATTCTTATTCCCCATTTATCGGCTGACTGTATGGCTTCTCTTCAAGATGCTCTCGAAGACTAATTAGAATGGAGCTCTATTTTTAACACACTAAGCGTTTAGAGTCCACTGATTACTCCTTCTTTCCTCTCTTCAGAAATCAAGAAGCTTTTAACTTGAGAATTCTCAGCTCTCAATCTTCAAAAAATCTCTCCTTCTCTCCAAAAAACTCCTCCTCATAGCTACTCAGGCTATTTATAGGGAGCCATAGGGGTATTATCATTCCCTGAAATTTCTCCTTTATAGGGATTTACTTCCCATTACGTGGGAGTTAATTAACCCAGTAATATGGGTCAGTTATAACAGAAACGCAAGCCTCGCGCTGGACGCGAACCTTGCATTACATGTTATAAATGCGGGCGTCTCAGTTAGAATGCGAAGTTACTCAGACCCTCATTTGAAGTGAGACGCAGGGTTTCTCAGACCCGCGTCTGAAGTGGAGCACCAAGTGCTCAAACCTGCGCTCGAAATAGGACGCGGGGTTACTCAGACCCGCATTTAAGATGAGATACAGGGTTTCTGAGACCCACATTTGAGATGAGACGCGGGATTGCTCAGAACCGCGTTTGATATGAGATGCAGGGTTTCTCAGACCCGCGTCTAATGCTGAGTTACTCAGATTCGCATTGGACGCGGGTTTACTCAGGCCTGCGTCTGAAGTCTCTGTGCTTCTTTGGATGCGAGGTTCGCGTTTCAGTTGAAACGCGACCTTCGAGTTGAAGTGAGGCTCATGTCTGATGGCTTGTCCTCAGTGATTTTTAGACATCCTACAAGATCCAAGTCCAATATCCAATCTTTTTGATAAAGCTACACCACTTTTAAATAGATACTAAATATCTAATTAAATTCTCATCTAAATATTATATCTGCTTTGTTGCCAGAGTCAAGTTCTTCTAGGTGAAGATTCTCATCAATTTTAAGAGAATCCTGATAAAGGAGGTAATCAGTGAAATAAATCTCAACTTCTTTAAACGGATGCCTTTCGAAAATCAACATTCTCACTTTTCCATCTTCACCAACATATTTCATTACTTGATGAGGAGTAGATGGGACGATGGCGCTGCGATGAATCCAAGGTCGTCTAGCAGCAGATTGAATGAGGGGTCAGTGTCAATGACATAACATGTCACCTTAGATTTCAGGTCCCTGATTTGACATTGAGTTTGATTTTCCCCATTGGGTGCGTACTATTGGTTCTGAAGCGATAGATGGTTGTATGAGTGGTGCTCAATCAGTGGGTGGGGATTCCCAAATGCTGCATGCCCCTGCGGGATATAATGCTTAACGCGGATCCCAGATCAACCTGAATGCTGCTCATTTCAGATGATCCAATGTACCATGTGTAATACAGGGGTCTTTCATGTTTTACTTTAACTTGCATATCCTCCAGAGTGAATGTGATGCAGGAAAACTGCTTTGAGGAATTGTGGCAATGGTCACCGTCTTCCTCTTCGCATATAGCAGGAATCTGGGTTATGAAAACCTTTGCATCTGCTAAAGCTTCTCTTAGAGCATTTCTTGTAGACTTAGAAAGCCTTAAGAGCTCATAAAGAGTGATTCAAGCAGGGATGTTGGCTAGTTGAGCGAAGACATGATGTTCTCGCACTGCTTTTCAAAAGAGGTTTGACATACCAAAGCTCTTTCTATTTTCCACGGATGGCCTCTTGGACTGCTCGATTGCGTCCTCAACTGGCTGTGGAGAGTTTGCTACTGGCTCATTGTACTATTTCAGGTGCTGCTTTCCAGATCAAGTTTTCGATATGGGAGGTGTGCCTGCATCAGCAACAAAGGCAGACTCCTCGTCTCCCGAACTAGTAAGGGAGGCGACATCTTTCTCAGTTTCACTTGTATAACTCACCACATTGCTGGAGGATGCCTTGGCCTTGCCTTTATACTTCCTGTTTGTGATAGTCGTCCATTGTTGGCTCTCGACAATGTCAGGATGGACCCACATTGTCTCTCTTGAAGAGTGGGCACTAGAATGAGGCCTTTCTCCTTTTGGTTGTGAGGATAAGTATTGATCACTCTTTGTTACCCTTTCGGGATTGGAACAACTCCTGTTGGTGCTAGTGGGAGATTTTGTCCAAATTGAATCGATGATGTAGCTATCAAGTTGGCAGTCACCTTCTTCTATTCTGGATGAAGCTTCAACACCTCTGCATCGATTAGAGTCTGAAGGACATTTTTAAAGATGTAGCTATTCTTGATAGGGTGCCCAAGCATCCTATGATATAAATAGTAGTTGCGGTCATCAGTCTTCCCCACCTCTTCAGGGCATCTGATCTCTGAAAGTTTAAGCCTGTTACTCTTTTGAAGTAACTTGAACAGAGAGACCACGTGCTTGCCCTTAAAGGAATACAATTTATTAGCACATGCCTGGCTAGGAGCCATTCCTCCTCCGGCTGACTGGGTCTTTTGAGGCGATTTGACTTCCATTGCCAGAGTATATCTTCTTCTCGGCTGAGAAGATGACTTTGATGCTCGTCGCATTGACTTGTCAGGTCTCAGTTTGCTGTCTTTTTCTTCAGCTCTGACCCTGACGATCTCTTCCGCTTATTCGCCTTATAGCACCAACTGCTTCCAAGTGCGACATTTCACCGCTCCCATTGAGCGAGTAGGAAAGTTTGTAGATTGTGATAGCTTGTCTCGACCAGTGTAGACTGGGTCATGTCGCTGTAACAACAGAGTTCCATGCTCTGAAATCTCTCAATGAAAGCTTTGATAGACTCTCCTTTCTTTTGCTTGGCTGCAAGAAGAGTTGGCACTGAAATTTCTATATCGTCTTCAAAGAAATGAGCCAGAAATAGCTTCTCGAGGTTAGCTCATGTCTTAATCGAGCCTGTAGGAAGTTTCATGAGCCATTCAAAGGCGACTCTCTTAAGAGTGCCAAATAATAAATGGGCCATAAGGGCGTCGTTCGATACCACATTCCCAGCTTGGGATTTGAAGTAGTATATATGTTGGTTCGACGACCCTATATCGTCGAAAGTATAGAGGGTCGGTGCCTTGAATTTGGGAGGGTAGGGAGTTGTGTCCCACTCTGCTAGGTAGGGTCGGACTATCCCCACGTCTTGGAGACCGTCCTGGTTTGTGAGAGCCTCAAGGCGTCGCTCCAGCTTGCTCATCCCCTTGGAAGGGCTGCTTCTGTTCTATGATTTATCCTCCTCTTCATATGAAGAGTTGGGTGGCTCAGAATTAGAATGCTTTTCACTCTTAGTATTTACAGAGGATGAGCTCTCCCCTTCCTTTTGCCTTTGGACTTCTTGGAAGGAGTTTTAACCTTCGGCTTCTTTTTAGCCTTAAGCAGTTGTGATAGCATCTGCTTAAGGGTGTCTATAGATTCTTGCTGAGTTTGAATCATATCAAATTGTTCCCTTTGGACTCGGGCCTGCTCTTCGAATCACTTGGACACCTCTTTGGGAGTTCCATCATGTAAGCAAAGGCGGTTGTCTTCGAACTAGAATTCAAAGACCGAGACTCGATGATAGCGGAGTGCTCATCATTCACTCCCCTGACCAGCAAATTGTAGTCAATCGGGGCAATTGTTCCCGTGCGGGTTCGAGTGTGTCGGTAGAACCCGTCAGGTTCGGTAAGGGCATCCTTCAAACCTGAAAACCGATCAACATCTGACCCTTCGGAACTAACAGCTAGTTGCTTCCCTTGGACTTGCTTGGTGTGAAACTCGGCCCACCATGTTTGCAGTCACTTCTGGGTACTCGACGTTGGAGAATAATTTTTTTTCCGGGATCGTCGTCTCTTAGCTGAGTCTGAAACTGCCGACAACCAACTAAAAATCGAAGGTTTTTATTGTCTGAAAGCCGCAATAGCAATCAGATGTTGGCCCAAGAGGTTACACTCTCCAATTGTTTTGTGTTTTGATGATGACAAACCAAATAAGAGCTATTTGGTACTAATGAATTTGCTTAAGATAAGTTTCAGGATAAGTACCATGTTTGGAGGCCATTGCTTGCTATTGCAACAACTTCTAGGTTCATAAGCTATGAAGGCATATTGCACATCAAGGAAGGATCATAGAAGAAGAAGGCTCTAGCAAGGATAGCATGGCTCAAAGACTTGAAGATTGCTTAAGAAGTCTTTAATTATTTTGTTTTTAGTTTTATAGTTTGTTAAAGAATAGTGGATAGGTTTGAAGCTCTATCACACACGTTTTTGCGCACATACTTAATCCAAAATAATTTCTTATAATTTATACAAAAATATTTGGATACAAGATTTTGCCTACAGATATATATTTATGTTTTATGGTAATCCCTGTTCAAAAGTATTTTTGTCAAAATCAAAATCCCTTTTAATTTTCTGTCCAAAACCTGGTTTTTGACCTGAGCCAGTCGACCGGACAGTCGACCGGACCTATGTCAGGTTTGGCCGGTCGACCGGCCCAGTCGACTGTAGTTCTGGGTGTGCATGTATCAGTGTGCACGTTTTTGCAGTCGACCGCACGGTCGACCGACTGTAAGTCAGTTTGCTCTCGGGTTTGTTGGGTCGACCGGGCGGTCGGCCGTATGCCTGTAACGGCTCTATTTTTGAATAGACGGTCGACCGACCGGTCGACCGGTCTAGCCGTTGAACAGTAAACGGCTATTTTCTGGGCTGTTTTATATTTTGTCTTTTTGTGTTTAAAATTAGTTTAAGGGATATATTTCAAACCTAATACTCTCTGATTAATCCTAAATAGGTTTATCCCTAAACCCTAGCCCTCTCCTATAAATAGGGGTGTTTGGGGAGAGATTGGTTACAACAATTAATTACAAGAGAAAAATTCCAAAAGTTTCCAAGTTTAAGGCTTTCAAAAGATCTTGATTTTTGTGCTGAAATTCTCTCTGAAATCACCTAGAGGGGGGGTGAATAGGTGATATGGCTAATCTATTAACTAAATGCAGAATTTAAAAACTTAATGCAAATTACACTCAAGTGTGATCAACAAATGATTCACACACAACCAAGCCAAGCAAATATGAATGCACAATATAAATAATTGCAAGGCACAAAGTAAAGAGAGAGATAGAGAGAGAGAGTCAATGGATCAAGCGCAAACAACAAGATATGTTACGAGGTTCGAGCACCCAGCCCTACATCCCCGCCTTCGACACACGAAGGATTTCCAATCCACTAGCTAGTCCACAAAGAACTCTCACAAGGAGTACCCAACTCCTCTCTTTACAAATTACAACCTCCTCCTTGAGGCAAGCTCCAATCTAACAAAACAATCACCTCACACCTTGAGGGATTTGGCACAAAGCAAACAAGGATCACCTCACAACTTGAGGGATACAACCCAAGGCACAAAGCCGAACAAAGATTAGGTTTTTCACTTGGTGGTTCAACAATCAACCACAAACAATCTCTTTCTCCCACACAAATATCCTATAGAAGAGATAGTAGATTTTAGCTCAAGTGTGGAGAAAACCAATGGAATGGAAATCAGAATCACAAAGAAAAATCCTTGGGAAAATAATAGAAATCAAGATGGTGAAGTTCAATCAAAAGCTTTTCCCAAAAACCTCTTCTTTGATTTTCCAAACCCTAGAAAAAACTCAAAATAGATTGTTCAATATGAGTTCAAAAACTTCTTTTAATTGCAGCAAAAACAGCAGAGAGTATGGAAAAATTCGCACAAAAAATCTTAGAGAAAAACTCTTGCAAATGGGGTATTTATAGACAAATCTGAAAACTAGCCGTTGGCTGTAATTTTTACCAGAATTACCCTGACGGTCGACCGCCCGGTCGACCGCCCAACGGTCAATTTTGACCCGTTGGCGCTAGCGGTCGACCGCCCGGTCGACCCAAACAAACAGAGAGCAAACCTGCTCTCAGTCGGTCGACCGGCACGGTCGACCGACTCAGGGACTCCAGACGTGCACAGATCTGTGCACGTCCGGTCGACCGGCCCGGTCGACCGGACTTCAGCCAAGTCGACTAATAACCTGGTTTAGTCGACTGGTTGAGTCCTGGACCTGAAAACTAGATTAGAAACATATTTAAAAATTCTTTTATCATTTCTAAAAATCACCAAAAATAGTTTTATCATTTTGCATTGATATATAAACATGTGGTAAAAAGTTTAGCTTAAATATCAATCAATATGGACTACTTTTGTGTCTTATCATTTTTGCTAAAAATCAAAACTGTATTTTCTAAAACTTGGATTTTTGAATAGAAAATACATTTTGTCCAAAGCTCTTCCAAATACAAAAACATGATATTTAAGCACTTTGAAGCATGATGCATATGGATAGAAATCCAATATACATGAAACATATATATATATATATATCATAGTTTTTGTCCTTAATTCCAAAATATATTTTGTTAGAAATACCAAAACATAAAACACATGAATAAGTAAGTCAAAACTAAGTTTGTCTAGGAAGTTGAAGCATGCATGTATATAGAACAAATCTAATATACATTAAACCATATAAACTTGTTTTGAATCTATTCATGAAAACCAAGATCGGTTAAACCTAAAAACGAAAACCAAAACATGATACGTGTGTGTTGTGAACTTGAGCTTATCATACTATTCTAATCTTTACAATTTGGATTTAAACACAAAACTAAACTAGGATACCTAAGTCTTCTTGTAGAGCGCAATCTCCAAGCCGACTCGATCCAAAACTCCGTGATCTACCGAGCTTGACTCCAAAGAGTGCAATATATGATCTTGTTGCTCGGGCTCTTGAATCACCATGTGGGTAGCTTCCAAATCATCTTGTTGAAGCTAATTACCAACTAATATCTTGATTAATGATCTAAAACTTAAACATCACAAGATAATTAGTACACATAACTACATGAGTTAATCATCATCAAAACTAGAGTGGAAGGCCTCTGGGCCAACAATCTCCCCCTTTTTGATGATGACAAAACTCATGGAGTTATATATGCATACATTAAAGTTAAGCTTCAAAGAAGCTCCCCCTTAACTCATGCATAGGATAAACAACTAACAAATGGCTCTAGATACCAATGAAATTATAAAACAAACCAACATGCTCTTGATACCAATTATTAGCAAAAACAAATAAACATGCTCTTGATACCAATTATTAGCAAACACAAATAAACATGCTCTTGATACCAATGAAAATCTTTAAAAAAATAAACATGCTCTTGATACCAATTAAACTAAACATAACTTGCTCTTGATACCAATTAAACTAAACATAACTTGCTCTAGATACAAATAAAACACAATATATGCAAAACAAAACTCATGATCTCTTTTACAAGCTCTTGATACCAAAACTAAGCAAACTAAACATGTTCTTTAAATAATGCTTTGGATACCAATTGAACTTAAATAAAAAAACATTAAAAACATAAAACATGCATATGCAAACATGCATATAAACTCAAATTCTTCTCCCCCTTTTTGTCAATCATCAACAAAGGGGTTTTAAAAACAAAACTAATGAAAACATATTCTTTTTATATACAAAACAAAGAATCAAAAACAAGGGATGTTCTTCCCCTTTTTGTCTAAAAACAAATATGATACCAATTAGAAGAGAATGTGTCAAGGAAGTGCATATTGATACCAATAAAAAATGAAACTATACCAATTGAAAAACAAAAATCTAGAAACCAATTGATAAGTAAACAAAAAACATACCAATTGTAAATAAACAATCTTTGATATCAATTGAAATTAAACATAACAAAATTTTGAATTTCTAAACATAAATGTTGATACAAATTGAAAATAAACATAGATCTTTAATATCAAAGTATTAAACATACAAACACATATGATTTTGATACCAATTTCAACTATTGCCAATTGAAATTATTTTCTATCATAAAGCAAGGGAGTGGAATACTAAAAATCAATTGAAAGAAGAAATACAAGATTTTCTCCCCCTTTATGAAATACCAATAAAAACTATGATAAGGCTTGAAATAAGATACCAATTGAAAACTAAATCAATTGAAACAAAGTTGAAGCTCAAGCTTATCATCATAAACAAGATTTGTACTTAAAGATATAGGGATATAATAAGCACAAATAAAACATATATATGTATGAAAAGATAGATACCAATGGAATTGATATTCTTTGAAATGCAAGCATACATATATGAAAATATATGAGTATACAAGAAATATCAAAATGATACCAATTGAAAGAATTCAATGATACCAAATGACACAACAATAAGATCAAGTGTATATCTCATATAACCTATACCTCCCAATCATGGTTCAAGTATCAAATGGTTTTCATTTTAAAGTAAACATGAACATGATCTCCCATCCAACCACCCTTAGATGGTAGGGGTTTTCAAAAATAGGTTTACAAGTATAGTATGTTTGAAAACTACTACCAAGGAAGAATATCACAACTAGTTATATGAATCAACTAGTACGAGATCCTTCAAACAAGGAATAACAAAAAATATTTTTCATGAAGACACATGTAAACCACATGGCACTAAAACACTCAAAATCCATATAGCACAATTTATACTCATGAAAACTAAGTCATGAGAAAACATTAAATAAGGTAAGTGTACAAGTGTTGTGAGAAACATATCAACAAGAAAATGGACAATCAAGCTCAATAGTAAAAACATGAAACTCATCTAAGATGTGAAATCACCAATTGAAATCATCTTAAAAATATGAATTTTATCATAAATGTGAAATCATCTTAGCAAACATGAAAATCATCAAAACATGATTTAAACTTCAAGGCATATGTATGTCATGTACAAACTAAGGTATCCATACATATCCTAAACACAATGAGTCCACAAAAGTATATGCATGAAGGCACGTGGCTCAAGGATGTATATGTATAAATGATAGTTTGGACAAGATGGACATATACATGAAGTTAAAACAAAACATGTAAAATGATGAATACAAGTCAAATGCAAGAATCATCAAAACTAGACTATACTAGTACATCAAATGAATACAAACGAGCGTTCAAGCAAATATAAAGGTCTATTTGTAGCTCACTCGTTGTACAAGTATAAATCTTCTAGTTTTAATGAAAACTAACATCTAAACATGTAATCAAAGCATAAAGCATAAAAAACAAAACACAAATCATTTAGACTAGGATTTATACTAGT
Organism: Agave tequilana; assembly: GCA_038442645.1. Lineage (NCBI taxonomy): Eukaryota > Viridiplantae > Streptophyta > Magnoliopsida > Asparagales > Asparagaceae > Agave > Agave tequilana. Next base: position 74,575 of record JAVJIF010027007.1, on the reverse strand, counting down.
GTTGTAAACATGCAAATACATATGTTATTAAACCTATGATGAACATGATAGCTAAAACATGAGGAGAACACAAAATATGGGTCCATAATAAATATGGGTGTCTCAACAACTAATCATATCATGTAAAGCATAAGTCTAATAAACATGGCAAATATCATACTAATCATGAAACAATAAAACATGAGTCATCAAAACATAAATCATACAATCATAAACATCAAATGGTCATAATGCATATGCATGTGCATTAGATCTAGGGCATACATGTTAGTTCTAAACAAGGTGAGAACACTAAATATAGATCCATATGAAACATGGGTGCTCAAGTAACTAAACATGTATAACACTAATCTAATCAACATGACATAAGCATAATGAACAATAAAACAATACTTGCCATAGAAGGATGAACATGAAAAGCATGCAAATAAAAATGGGAGTTAGAGAATGATACCAAAACCGATGAAGGTGCATCTCTAGTTCTCCAAACCACGGTGGTCCTCCCACCAAATCCCCTTGAGAGTGAAGCATCTAAATGGTTCTCTTTTAAACTTAGGATGCATCCACCTCAAGGCACCAATGCCCTCAAGTGATGCGAGAGCTCCCACCTACATCAAAAGTCAAAGAGGTGGTTTTTGGTACCCATTTTCTAGTGGGTCCACGGGGGTTAGTATCCTTTCTAACCCAAACAAGATTATTTGCTAAATTTTCATAATGTAAACGATCATAGCAAAATCTAGCAAGGTGGCCTTTCGACCACAATGTGTACATGTGTACACGTGAGCATACATATGATGGTGGTGATCATGAAAAGCATGTGTATGCCTTGTTGGGTGTGCATGCAAAGATGAACCTTGTTTCTTGCGAACCAAGGTTTCCAAACGTGCATTATTTAAAGCACATTGGCTCAAAGTGGAGCCCAAACTATCAACACTTTTCTTCAAAATATTTATATCATTTTCAATAGTGGAAGACAAAGTGGAGCATGCAATAGGTGTGCAAGAATAAGAAGAAGCTATACTAGCATGGCACACATGAGAATCAATTTCCATTTTCAAAAATTCATTTTCTTTAAAACCAAATCCAATTCTTTTGTAATTGAATCAATTTTATTTTTCAAAACTAGATTATCTTTAAAAGTAAAATCCAATTTGAAGATAAAATCTCATTGTGCTTCACAACATCATCACAATCATTTTTACCTTTTAAAACTTCAATCTCATTAAGGGCAAGGTCTAGTTGAGATCTTAGTGAGTCACATTCACTAGTGATCTCTTCCTTCTCTTGCAAAACCAATTCAAAATTTGAACACAAATCTTTAATTCATTTTTCAAAACAAGGTTGTTTTCTTTCAAAAGATTGTGTTTTTCAATAAAATTTCAAGCTTTTGAGCAAGTTCCAAATTCAAAGTTTGAACTTCAAAACAACCATGGCAATAGGAACTAGAGCTATCATCTAATTGAGTGTCCGATTGTACCTCAAGGGAGTTATTCCCTTTGACCATGAGGCAACGCTCTTCGGACTTTTCTCTCATAGATCTCCTCATCTTGTTGATAATCCTTGGAAGCTCGGGAGACGTCAATAAGCTCCAAACTGCAAAAGCCGAATCAAGTGATCAAAAACGGGTAAAAGAAATTCATTTAGAGATGCTCTAAGTGCTCTAAGTGCTAATGCATTGGCCTTCTTATGCTTGCTACTATTTGGGAGGGATTCTATGGTAATGGCTTGATAAACTAGATGTCCTAGGTCTTTTAAATGTTTAGTCATATTAGCCTTCCAAGCATCAAGTCTAAAATGGTCAAACATGGGAGGGCTAGCCATGAGTGCAAATGATAATGCAAATGAAGATTAGCAACCAAGATCACTCCTAGGTGGTTAAACCTAATATCAGGAGCACTAGCTCTGATACCAATTGAAATCACCTAGAGGGGGGTGAATAGGTGATATGGCTAATCTATTAACTAAATGCGGAATTTAAAAACTTAATGCAAATTACACTCAAGTGTGATCAACAAATGATTCACACACAACCAAGCCAAGCAAATATGAATGCACAATATAAATAATTGCAAGGCACAAAGTAAAGAGAGAGATAGAGAGAGAGTCAATAGATCAAGCGCAAACAACAAGATATGTTACGAGGTTCGAGCACCCAGCCCTACATCCCCGCCTTCGACACACGAAGGATTTCCAATCCACTAGCTAGTCCACAAAGAACTCTCACAAGGAGTACCCAACTCCTCTCTTTATAAATTACAACCTCCTCCTTGAGGCAAGCTCCAATCCAACAAAACAATCACCTCACACCTTGAGGGATTTGGCACAAAGCAAACAAGGATCACCTCACAACTTGAGGGATACAACCCAAGGCACAAAGCCGAACAAAGATTGGGTTTTTAACTTGGTGGTTCAACAATCAACCACAAACAATCTCTTTCTCCCACACAAATATCTTATAGAAGAGATAGTAGATTTTAGCTCAAGTGTGGAGAAAACCAATGGAATGGAAATCAGAATCACAAAGAAAAATCCTTGGGAAAACAATAGAAATCAAGATGGTGAAGTTCAATCAAAAGCTTTTCCCAAAAACCCTCTTCTTTGATTTTCCAAACCCTAGCAAAAACTCAAAATAGATTGTTCAATATGAGTTCAAAAACTTCTTTTAATTGCAGCAAAAACACCAGAGAGTATGAAAAAATTCGCACAAAAAATCTTAGAAAAAAACTCTTGCAAATGGGGTATTTATAGGCAAATCTGGAAACTAGCCGTTGGCTGTAATTTTTGCCAGAATTACCCTGACGGTCGACCGCCCGGTCGACCGCCCAACGGTCAATTTTTAACCCGTTGGCGCTAGCGGTCGACCGCCCGGTCGACCCAAACAAACAGAGAGCAAACCTGCTCTCAGTCGGTCGACGGTCGACCGACTCAGGGACTCCAGACGTGCACAGATCTGTGCACGCCCGGTCGACCGGCCCGGTCGACCGGACTTCAGCCAAGTCGACTTATAACCTGGTTTAGTCGACTGGTTGAGTCCTGGACCTGAAAACTAGATTAGAAACATATTTAAAAATTCTTTTATCATTTCTAAAAATCACCAAAAATAGTTTTATCATTTGCATTGATATATAAACATGTGGTAAAAAGTTTAGCTTAAATATCAATCAATATGGACTATTTTTGTGTCTTATCATTTTTGCCAAAAACCAAAACTGTATTATCTAAAACTTGGATTTTGAATAGAAAATACATTTTGTCCAAAGCTCTTCCAAATACAAAAACATGATATTTAAGCACTTTGAAGCATGATGCATATGGATAGAAATCCAATATACATGAAACATATATATATCATAGTTTTTGTCCTTAATTTCAAAATATGTTTTGTTAGAAATACCAAAACATAAAACACATGAATAAGTAAGTCAAAACTAAGTTTGTCTAGGAAGTTGAAGCATGCATGTATATAGAACAAATCTAATATACATTAAACCATATAAACTTATTTTGAATCTATTCATGAAAACCAAGATCGGTTAAACCTAAAACCGAAAACCAAAACATGATACGTGTGTGTTGTGAACTTGAGCTTATCATACTATTCTAATCTTTACAATTTGGATCTAAACACAAAACTAAAATAGGATACCTAAGTCTTCTTGTAGAGCGCAATCTCCAAGCCGACTCGATCCAAAACTCCGTGATCCACCGAGCTTGACTCCAAAGAGTGCAATATATGATCTTGTTGCTCGGGCTCTTGAATCACCATGTGGGTAGCTTCCAAATCATCTTGTTGAAGCTAATTACCAACTAATATCTTGATTAATGATCTGAAACTTAAACATCAAAAGATAATTAGTACACATAACTACATGAGTTAATCATCATCAAAACTAGAGTGGAAGGCCTCTGGGCCAACACTCTCATTTTCTGAAGTGTTTTTCAAAAGAATTCTCTGATTTCATTTTCTTTTCTCCTTGCACACAAGAGCTTCATTCCTACTCATTGTTCTCTAAGGACCTTTTGTAAGGGAAGAGACTTTTGAAAGAGAGAGTTTGTGGTCTTTTGACTACTCAGAATTTGCTTGTACTTGAGATTGTGGAGTTGGGTACTCTGGTGTAATTGTGATTTCTTTGTGATAGTGGAAGTAGCTAGAATCCTTCTGGGGAAGGCGGGGAGTAGAGCTGGGTGCTCGAACCTCGATAACATATCCTTGTGTTTGCGTTTGGTTTACATTCTTGCACTCCTTACTTTATTTTACTTGCACTTATTACTTGCTTATCATCATCATTGCTATATTTACTTGCTTTCATTCATCTTGTGAATCTTGTTGGGTGATTGTTACATCTTAATTTTAATTTGTCCATTGATTAGCATTATCACCTATTCACCCCCCCTCTAGGTGATTTTCAATTGGTATCAGAGCTTGGACTCTAGGTTTGGCTTAACATCCATAGAGAGATCCTTAAAATTTGCTAATCAACATTTTCATTCATACATTCATACACTAGTAAACATGGCCGATAACATTAAAACCCCTCCTAAATTTGATGGACTTAATTTCCCTATTTGGAAGGTTAGGATGACTATATTTTGCAATCTTTGGGTAGCTTAGTGGCCAAGTCCTTGACCAAACCCTATGTAGCACCCGATAGTGATGAGAGCACTTGGACCGACTTCAACTTTAGAGAATATGAGGCTAACTCCAAGGCCCAAAATTCCCTCTTAACCGCCTTGAATGAGGATGACCTTACACGGGTAATTCATTGCCAATCCGCCTATGAGATTTGGCAACACTTGTTAGTCACGCACGAAGGGACTTCACAAGTCAAGAGAGCTAAGATCGATCTCTTGAGGTCTCAATATGAATCTTTTAAAATGCTTGATGAAGAATCTATTGATTGTATGATTACCCGATTTACTAAAATCACTAATGGTCTTTCTTCCTTAGGTGATGACATCTCCAACGATCAAAAGGTGCGGAAAGTGATTCGGGCTCTTCCGTCTTCATGGGAGATAAAGGCTACCACCTTAAAAGAATGAACGACAAGGACGAGATGGACCTCATTAGTCTCATTGGGAACCTAAAGACCCATGAGATGGAGAAGAAGGCAAGAGAAGAGGCCACTACTTCAAAGAAGAAATCCATATCCTTCAAGACTTCATCCACCAATGATGACGATGAAGAAGACGAAGAAGAAGATGAGGAGCTAACTCTACTTGTGCGGAACGTCAAGAGGTTGTATCGGAAGAACAAGCTCAACTTTCGGAGAAAATTTGAAGGCAAAGAGGAGAGAAGTATCATTTGCTACAATTGCCGCAAACCCGGACATATCATGGCGGATTGCCCGGAGTTCAAGAAGAAGATGACTTCCTCCTTCAAGCCAAAGAAGCCGGAGGAAAAGAAAGCATACAAGGCAACGTGGGATTCGGAAAGCGAGGCCGAAGAAGAGGTGGATACGGCAAACATGTGTTTCATGGCAAACACTCCTAAGGTAACCCCTCAATCTCTTGATGATGAAGATGATGAACTAAGTAAGGAAGTTCTTGTACATGCCTTTGTTGAACTTTCTGAAACTTATGACAATAAAAAGATTGAATGTTTTAAATTACAAAAAGAAGTTGCTTTTCTTAAAAATCAACTTGCTATGGTTCTAAAGAAAAAGATGATCTTTCTTCTAATCTCATTTCTATTCAAGAAGATTTTAGTGCCTACAAGATTTCTTGTAAAGCAAAATCTCCTATGATTGATGAAAATGAAATTTCTTCTTTTAAATCTAAAATAAATGATTTTGAAAAAGTTTTAAATGATTGTGCTTTTAACACAAAGAAACTTGAGGACATGTTTTCTAAAAAGCACAACTCTCATGCTAAAGATTCACATGCTAAGATTCCTCATGCTCACACTACACATAACACTTCTCATGCTAAATCTTCCCATGTTCACAATTCTCATGCTCACAAATCACACACTCACTATGCTTTTAAATATGGTAGAGTGTATAGATGCACTTATTGTGGTAAGAATGGACATTTGACTAAATTTTGTTATGACCAAGTAAATAGGACCAATAATCTTGTTTGGGTTAATGAAACTAACTCTTTAGGACCCAAGAAAATGTGGGTACCAAAATCAAGACCTAAATTATTTGATGTAGGTACACACCAAGGCTCCAAGACGTAGGGAGCGGTGGTACCTTGATAGTGGTTGTTCAAGACACATGACGTGGGATATCAACCACTTCACAACCCTATCAAGGTACATGGAAGGTGGCTCCGTCACCTTCGGGGATGACTCCAAAGGAACTATTATCGGTATAGGTAACATTCAAATTGGTGCATCTCCTATTATAGAGAATGTTGTTTTAGTTGATGGTTTAAAACATAATTTGCTTAGCATTAGTCAACTTTGTGACCGTAGACTTAAAGTTGTTTTTGATGATTCTTCTTGCAAGATTTTTGATGTTAAATTCAATGTTTGTATTCTTACCGGTTTTCGTGACAATAATGTTTATATCATTGACATGCTTAATTTAGATTGTTCTACTAAATGCTTGAATGCTTTTGATGAAAATTCTTGGCTTTGGCATAGAAGATTAGGACATGCATCTTTTGACCATCTTTCTAGGATTAATTCAAAGGAATTGGTGAAGGATATACCATGCTTGAAGTTTGAGAAAGACCGCATTTGTGGTGCGTGCCAACTTGGGAAACAAACCAAGTCTTCCTTCAAACCAATCAAGGATATCATGTCAACTAGGCCTTTAGAATTAATTCATATGGATCTTTTTGGACCTACTAAAACTAAGAGTTTAAATGGTAGTAGATATGCATATGTTTTGGTTGATGATTTTTCCCGTTTCACTTGGGTTTTCTTCTTGGAACACAAAGATCAAACTTTTTCTCATTTTAAGAATTTTCGAAAAAGAGTTGAAAAAGAAAAAGGTTTTTCGATTTTGAAAATAAGAAGTGATAGAGGTGGTGAGTTTGTTAACCAACTCTTCATGACTTATTGTGATGAAAAGGGAATTAAGCATGAAATGTCTTGTCCTAGAACTCCACAACAAAATGGAGTTGTAGAAAGGAAAAATAGAACACTTCAAGAGATGGCTAGGACAATGATAAGTGAGTATGACCTCCCTCAATATCTATGGACCGAGGCCGTAAACACCGCATGCTATATATCAAATCGTATTTATTTATGTAAAAATTCTTCCAAAACATCTTTTGAAATGTATCATTCTAGAAAACCTAATGTTGCATATTTTAAAGTTTTTGGATGCAAGTGTTTTGTTTTAAATACTAAGGAGAATTTGGGTAAATTTGATGCTAAGGCTTATGAAGCTATCTTTGTTGGATATTCTTCTACTAGCAAAGCATATAGAGTATTTAATAGATCTTCACATACTATTGAAGAAACCATGCATGTTAAATTTGAAGAATCTAATGTGGTTGTTGAGAATGTTGTAGAGATTGAACCATTAGGTGAAGACATGGAGAGACTATCCTTGAAGGACTCACCCGCTCAAGAAGATAAGCAAGAATCAATTGGTGATGTTCAAGAGGATAAAGAGGAAAGCTCTCAACTGCTTCCAAAGCTTGGAGATACGCGACAAATCATCCTAAGGAGCTCATCTTGGGTGATGCATCTAAAGGAGTCACAACGCGCTCCAAACTCCATGACCTATGTGGTAACTTTGCTTTCATTTCTCATTTTGAACCCAAAGGCATTCTCGAAGCCGAGACGGACCCATATTGGTTGCTTGCCATGCAAGAGGAACTCAATCAATTTGAGCGCAACCAAGTTTGGCACCTTATTCCTAAGCCCCACGATAGACCAATAATTGGTACTAAGTGGATCTTTAGAAACAAGATGGATGAGTCCGGAAATGTCATTAGGAATAAAGCTAGGTTAGTGGCCCAAGGTTACACTCAAGTTGAGGGAATTGACTTTGAGGAGACCTTTGCACCCGTAGCACGGCTTGAAGCCATACGGATGACACTAGCTTTTGCATCTTTCAAAAATTTTAAACTTTTCAAATGGATGTGAAAAGTGCATTTTTGAATGGTTTTATTAATGAAGAAGTTTATGTTTCTCAACCTCCCGGTTTTGTTGATCATGTTCATCCCGATTTTGTTTTTAAACTTGATAAAGCTTTGTATGGATTGAAACAAGCTCCAAGAGCTTAGTATGAAAGGCTTTCTAGTTTTCTAATTTCAAGTGATTTTGTTAAAGGCAAAGTAGACACAACTCTATTTACTAAGCATGTTGATAATGATATATTAATTGTGCAAATTTATGTTGATGATATAATTTTTGGTTCTACTAATGAGCTTTTATGCAAGGATTTTGAAAAGGTCATGCAACTTGAATTTGAAATGTCTTCAATGGGTGAGCTCAATTTCTTCCTTGGACTCCAAATCAAGCAATTGCAAAACGGGACGTTCATAAGTCAAGCCAAGTACGCAAAGGAACTCGTAAAGAAGTTTGGACTTGAAGGCTCAAAGACTTGCAACACTCCCATGGCAACTACAACCAAGCTTGATAAAGATGACCAAGGTAAAAATGTTGATATTAAATTATATAGAAGCATGATAGGAAGTCTTTATATTTAACGGCAAGTAGGCCGGATATCATGTTTAGTGTGTGTCTTTGTGCTAGATTTCAATCGTGTCCCAAAGAGTCTCATCTTATTGCGGTAAAACGCATTATTCGTTATATTAAGGGAACGATTGGAATGGGTCTATGGTATCCGAAAACCGGAGATTTCTCAATGACGAGTTATTCGGATGCCGACTATGCGGGTTGTAGAGTAGATAGAAAGAGTACTAGTGGGACATGTCAATTTCTTGGTAATTGTCTTGTTTCATGGTCCTCTAGGAAACAAAATTCCGTAGCACTCTCAACCGCCGAGGCGGAGTATGTTGCCGCGGGGGCTTGTTGTGCACAAGTCCTTTGGATGAAACATACTCTCCTTGATTTTGATTTGCATTTTGATCATATAAAAATATTTTGTGATAATACTAGTACTATACACATGACTAAGAATGCAAATCAACATAGTAAGACCAAGCACATTGAGATTAGATATCACTTTCTTAGAGATCATTTTGAGAAAGAAGATATAGATATTGATTATGTTTCTACGGATTTACAACTAGCCGATATTTTCACTAAACCACTTGATTTTGCTAGATTTTCGTTTATTTGTGGAGAACTTAATGTTTGTGTTATTGAATAGACATGTTTTTCATAACCCTTTTTGATGTATGACAAAAAGGGGGAGAATAAGTTTACATGGACAAAAATAAGTTCATTTGGTCTTGGTTCTATATGAATTTATTTGTTTTGGTTTTATGAATTTTGTGTTTTATAAGTTTGTGAATTCTTGTGTTTTATTGGTATTATTTCAATTGGTTTCAATTAGTATCAAGAGCATTTTTTTTTTGTTGTTTTCAATAAATTCTTGTGTTTTTCATATAGCATAATTTGAGGGGGAGTTTTCTCCTCCCCTATATTTTTGTTTATAGCCTATTTGTTTTGTCATCATCAAAAAGGGGGAGATTGTTGGCCCAAGAGGTTACACTCTCCAATTGTTTTGTGTTTTGATGATGACAAACCAAATAAGAGCTATTTGGTACTAATGAATTTGCTTAAGATAAGTTTCAGGATAAGTACCATGTTTGGAGGCCATTGCTTGCTATTGCAATAACTTCTAGGTTCATAAAGCTATGAAGGCATATTGCACATCAAGGAAGGATCATAGAAGAAGAAGGCTCTAGCAAGGATAGCATGGCTCAAAGACTTGAAGATTGCTCAAGAAGTCTTTAATTATTTTGTTTTTAGTTTTATAGTTTGTTAAAGAATAGTGGATAGGTTTGAAGCTCTATCACACACGTTTTTGCGCACATACTTAATCCAAAATAATTTCTTATAATTTATACAAAAATATTTTGGATACAAGATTTTGCCTACAGATATATATTTATGTTTTATGGTAATCCCTGTTCAAAAGTATTTTTGTCAAAATCAAAATCCCTTTTAATTTTCTGTCCAAAACCTAGTTTTTGACCTGAGCCAGTCGACCGGACAGTCGACCGGACCTATGTCAGGTTTGGCCGGTCGACCGGCCCAGTCGACTGTAGTTCTGGGTGTGCATGTATCAGTGTGCACGTTTTTGCAGTCGACCGCACGGTCGACCGACTGTAAGTCTGTTTGCTCTCGGGTTTGTTGGGTCGACCGGGCGGTCGGCCGTATGCCTGTAACGGCTCTATTTTTGAATAGACGGTCGACCGACCAGTCGACCGGTCTAGCCGTTGAACAGTAAACGGCTATTTTCTGGGCTGTTTTATATTTTGTCTTTTTGTGTTTAAAATTAGTTTAAGGGATATATTTCAAACCTAATACTCTCTGATTAATCCTAATTAGGTTTATCCCTAAACCCTAGCCCTCTCCTATAAATAGGAGTGTTTGGGGAGAGATTGGTTACAACAATTAATTACAAGAGAAAAATTCCAAAAGTTTCCAAGTTTAAGGCTTTCAAAAGATCTTGGTTTTTGTGCTGAAATTCTCTCATTTTCTGAAGTGTTTTTCAAAAGAATTCTCTGATTTCATTTTCTTTTCTCCTTGCACACAAGAGCTTCATTCCTACTCATTGTTCTCTAAGGACCTTTTGTTAGGGAAGAGACTTTTGAAAGAGAGAGTTTGTGGTCTTTTGACTACTCAGAATTTGCTTGTACTTGAGATTGTGGAGTTGGGTACTCCGGTGTAATTGTGATTTCTTTGTGATAGTGGAAGTAGCTAGAATCCTTCTGGGGAAGGCGGGGAGTAGAGCTGGGTGCTCGAACCTCGATAACATATCCTTGTGTTTGCGTTTGGTTTACATTCTTGCACTCCTTACTTTATTTTACTTGCACTTATTACTTGCTTATCATCATCATTGCTATATTTACTTGCTTTCATTCATCTTGTGAATCTTGTTGGGTGATTGTTACATCTTAATTTTTAATTTGTCCATTGATTAGCATTATCACCTATTCACCCCCCTCTAGGTGATTTTCATCAGAGAGCACTACTGAGATTAGTTGCTCACAGTGACATCGAGGCGCGATTTGATGGATGCTTCTCTTCCTTGTCAGGTAGTCCCTTAGATCTGTTGAGAGAGCGTCCGAGGAACCAGCCTCGAACCCTTGGGGGTGAGGGCTTCTTGACATTTATATCTTGAAGACACGCAATGTTGGACACGGGTCTCACGTTGCTTTGATGAAACGCAGACCTCGAGTGGTGCTGAAATGCGGCCATCGCATTTAGAGTTAGAAACGCGGTCATCACGTTTTGATATAGACAGAATGTGGGCCTTGCATTTTGGAGCTGCTAGGACGCCGGTCTTGTGTTTGATACGGACCTCGCGTTGTTAATGAACACTGCACTTGCGTTTTGGAATAGAATCACAGTTCTCGCGTTGTTTAGGGAAACACGGGTATGAACCTCACGTTTTGAATCTGTAGAGCAGATTGCTTCTACAAAATTCTCAATCTGTTGTCGACGAGCATGACACTTTCATCAACATTCAACATAACGGTTAAGCTGCAGGGGTTGTTGGGAACCACTGGCAACCTGAAATTGCAGAGTTTGGAGAGGAGAGGGATGGCAGAATTGATCTTCATCATCACTTTGATCGTGCGTCGATGCACTGGCCTTGTAGGTCTTATGAGAGATGTTGACGCAGGCCGCGTGGGCTTCACGAGAGGTTTTAGAACCTCTTCTGGAGTGGTTCCGCTTGCACCGTGGGCAGTGGTGCCAGCTACTTTAGGAGTAATCTACAAAGAAATTCGAGAGCAAGTCTAAGAAGAGACTTTGCGGTATTATCGCATTGCCTTGGGGCAGGCGGAGCCAGAGGAAAGGAATTCCTCAAATTTTTCTTGGTCGAATTCAATGACAACGGATTCTACCATCTTCCCGAGGAGCCGGACATCGGCTTGTGCCACGGTGTTCTCGTCAGTAGAGAAAGAAATCCCCAGCGGAGTCACCATCTTTTGTTCGCCTCGAAAAAGCTTAGTCGATGTAAAATTTCTTTGAGTGACTGAAAAATTATAATAGAACAATTTTGATTACAAAAGAGGGGAGAATGTATGATTCTCCCCTTTGTTTAAGGCTGGGTTCTTCGTGTTGCGATAGAGAGTGATTCTTGCTCTCTGTTGATCGGCCGACTGTCTAACTTCTCTTCAGGATGTTCTCAAAGACTAATTAGAAGGGAGCTCTATTTTTAACACACTAAGTATTTAGAGTCCACTGATTACTCATTTCCTCTCTTCAGAAAGCAAGAAGCTTTTAACTTGAGAATTCTCAGCTCTCTATATTCAAAAAGCCTCTCCTTCTCTCCAAAATACTCCTTCTCATAGCTACTCAGGCTATTTATAGGGAGCCATAAGGGAATTATCATCCTCAAAATTCCTCTATATTGGGGATTAACTCCCTATTATGTGGGGAGTCAATTGACCTAGTAATAGGGGTCAGTTACAACAGAAACACGGTCTCGCGCTGGATGCGAACTCGCATTGCATGTTGTAGATGCGGACATCCCAGTTAGATTGTAGAGTTGCTCAGACCCGCATTTGAAGTGAGACGCAGGATTTCTCAGACGCACGTCTGAAGTGAAGCGCCGAGTTGCTCAGACCTACGCTTGAAATAGGACGCGGGGTTGCTCAGACCCGCGTTTGAGATGAGACGCAGGGTTACTCAGACCCACATTTAAGATGAGACACGGGGTTGCTCAGACCCGCATTTGATATAAGATGCAGGGTTTCTCAGACCCACGTCTAATGCAGAGTTACTCAGATTCACGTTAAACGCGGGTTTACTCAGGCCCGCGTTTCAAGTCTCTGTGCTTCTTTGGACGTGCGGTCTGCATTTTAGTTGAAACATGACTTTCGAGTTGAAGTAAGGCTCGTGTCTGATGGCTTGTCCTCAGTGATTTTTAGACAGCCTACAAGATCCAAGTCTAATATCCAATCTTTTGATAAAGCTACACCACTTTTAAATAGATACTAAATATCCAGTTAAATTCTCATCTAAATATTATATCTACTTTGTTGCCACAGTCAAGTTCTTCTGGGTGTGTATTCTAATCAACCTCAAGAGAATCCTGATAAAGGAGGGAATCAGTGAAATAATTCTCAACTTTTTTGAACGGATGCCTTTTGGCAATCAACGTTCTAACTTTTTCATCTTCACTAACGTATTTCATTATTTGATGAAGGGTGGATGAGACGATGGCGTTAAGATGAATCTAAGATCGTCCTAGTAGCAGATTGTATGAGGTGTCAGTGTCAATAACATAACATGTCTTTGAACCATCTCATCCCTAATACATGATCTAAAAATAAAATAAAAATACAAAATAAAATAAGAAAAAAATCCTACTCTACAACTAGAAGAGAGAGAAAACCTAGCCTACAACCCTCTGTTCTCATTTCTGGTCCATCCTTGCAGTATTGATTGACAAACGAAGCATCCGAAAGGCGAGACGAGGCCACGCGTCGAAGATCGATACGTGGGCCCACATGATTGCTGCGAAAATGCGGTGATTGCCACGTTTTTGCAACAATACCAGGGACCCAAGTCCTTGGTTTTGTCTGTGGTTTCGTCCAGCTGCGAGGACTCCTAATTATCTCAGGTTTTGGTGAATTGGATCCGGGTTTCTTCAGATTCGTTCCCAATTTTTAGATCCAATATTTCTTCTAGAAGCTCTCTACTTGGTCTCCAAGTAATGAGATTTAATTACCCAAAATTTTGTTTAATTAGGCTCTTATTCTGACTTTACCCTTGAACTCTTGATTATCTATAAAATAGACCAAAATACGGTTCAGAAGCGATATTTTATTCATAAACCAATAGGAAAATGCGATGTAATAATGCAGAATTGTAGATTAATCACAAATGTCTAAACTGTTTAAAACATTCAATTATCATATTTTAGTTCTTAATTATTACAGTATACAGGTAATCTAAACTGAAAACTAGCAGCAGAATACACAGATATATGCAAATAAAGATACCTCTGCAAAGAATGAAGTTCAAAGCCTAGAAAAAATGCAGTATTTCCTTTGCAAAAAATGCTTGGCTGCGGCAAAACCGTGGGCAACACCTTTCTGCTTTCTTGAGCAGGGAGATGCAGGGGAGTATGGACTTCTGCAGTTGTTAAATTTGAAAATTTTTACCTATATTCAGAAAGAGAGAAGAAAAGTTAACAGAAATATGAAATCAAACCGTTTCCATCCCCGGCAATAGCGCCAAAACATGGTCGGGGTGAAACCATGCACAAAATGTGTCATTTTGAAATCATAAATTGAAGTTGTGAGATTTGGCTTTCTCGATACTTCTGTTATAGCATAGAGGCTAAACGGGTCGAATCCACAAGAACGGGAGGCGATAAAAGCATTAACAGTATGTTCACGTGTGTGTTAATGTTTTTTCTATGTTTCAAAAAATCAAAAGAAAAGAAAATAGAGAATGAAAAGAGAAGAGTAAGGTGAAAACAAAGATAGAAACATTGAAGAGAAGGTATTTGTGATATTTGAGATTATTTTTAAAATAAAGTTAAAAAAAAAAAAAAGTCATGGCTACTAACTACTAATGGCTTCACTAATATGCTAACCTCTTAGTGATAGTTACCTCACATGTATCTTTGGCCATCACTAGTCTTTGGTTCAAGAGCTTTTTATAGTATGACCCATAAGATCGCACTTCACATACAAACTCAAATAAACAAGTGCAATTTATAATTAAACCATCAAAACTACCCTAGAGCAAGCATGGAATAAAGTAATGTTAGTTTGTTAGAGAGTTAGAAGTTAGAGTGTTAGAATCCATCATCATGAGCCATCAATGGCTCTTGCAAGAGCAAGGCCAGGTAGAGGCTAATAGATTCATGTGGATTATCAAATAAGGAGTTAGCAAGTTAGTAGTTAGTAGTTAGTGTTGGCCCAATGGCCTTCCACTCTAGTTTTGATGATGATCAACACTCATGTAGTTATGATTACTAATATTCTTGTGTTTCTAAGTTTCAGATCATTAACAGGATATTAGTTGGTGATTAGCTTCAACAAGGAGTTTAGAAGCTATTCATGATGATTCCGGTGCCAAAGCTTAAAGATCATACCTTTGCACTTGGAGAATCACGGAGTTTGGACCGAGTCTACTTGAAGATGAAGATCGTCAAGAAGACTTAGGTATCTAGTTTAGAGTTTGAGTTTTAGATCCATTTGTAAAGCTTAGATTAGTTGATATGCTCAAGTACACAAAACACACACGTTTTATGATTTGGTTTTGGTTTTCATGAATAATAGATCAAAACAAGTTTACTTTATACCTATGTATATTAGATATGTTCTAGATATACATACATGCTTTAACTTGGTAAACAAACTTATTTTGACTATCCTATTCATGTTTTGGAAAAATCAAGTTTGATAAAAATACAAGTTTTGTTTTTGATAAAATTGGCAAGACACAAAAATGAATTGATATGTTGATATATTATCTTGAAATTTTTATCACATGTTTATGTTTTAACATAAAATGATAAAATAAATTTTATGAAATTTTCAGAAATGATAAAAGATTTTCATAAAATATTTTTCCCAAAATTTCTGACCTGGTTTTTGTGCTGACAGGCTGGTCGGTCGACCGTGCCGGTCGACCGCACCAAAGGGCCGGTCGACCGGGCCGGTCGACCGATGTGCACAGATGTGCACGTCTGTTAGGCACAGAGCCGGTCGACCGGGTCGGTCGACCGAGTTGAGAGCTCTGCTCTCGGGATTTTTCGGTCGACCGGGCCGGTCGACCGCTGCTGCCCAACGGTCATAATTCTGACCGTTGGCGGTCGACCGGGCCGGTCGACCGGTGGCTGTCAGAACTGCCACATCAGCCTAACGGCTAGTTTGAATAAGGGCTATATAAACCCCATCTCTTTGGGGATTTGGCCAAGTTTTTCAAGAGGAAAAATACCAGTTTTCTGAAGAGTTTAAAAGAGTTTTTAAAAGAGTTTTAAGTGCTAACAAGATTTATTCTTTGTGTTTTTGGGTTTTGGAAAAATCAAAGAAATGGAATTTGGGATTTTTGTATTGGCTTTCATTCTTTATCTTTTACAAGAAATTTCCCAAGTGTTTTCTTGAGTTCTTGTTTTCCAAAACACATAGTTTCCACACTTGAGCCATATCTTCTATCCTAAACTATTAGGATCTTGTTTTTGTGGGAAAAGAGAAAAGGAAGGTTTTGAGGTTGTTGTTGTAAACCTCTAAGTTGTACACCCTTATTCTTGTTGTATCCCTTTTCGGTAGAGGTGATCGGGTGATTGATTTGTGAGCCTCTTAGGTAGAGGTGTTTGTTGTTGTTGGCTACGGGCCGTATCCCTCTTCGGTAGAGGTGGATTGTTGGTTGTTGGCCTCGGTGGAGGTTGTTGTATTGAGAGAGGAGTTAGGTACTCCTAGTGTTGTAAGAAATCCTCTTCGGTAGAGGTTCCCTCGGTGGGAGTTGAGATAGTGGAAATCCTACACGGTGGTGTAGGCGGGGATGTAGAGCAAGGTGCTCGAACCTCGAAACAAATCTTGGTGTTTGCGTTTTGATCCATTGTCTCTCTAACTCTCTCTCTAATAATTGTGCAAAGCATCATAATCATCATCATATCATACTTGCTTGTGTTGAGCATTGATTCATTCATATCTTATACATTGCTTGTGTTGCCTTGCATCTTTTATATTGCAATTCATTCTTATATGCTTGGCTTGATTGTGTGCATTTCATATTGCTTGGATTGCTTGTGTGTGTGTGCCTAACTTATACTCATCCAACAAGAGCTTCACATAGCGCCTCAACCCATTTCAAGGGGAATCAAGAGGAGTTAGTCCAGAGCCTCGCAAGGGGAATTCGGCTACACTTGTTGTATTTATCAAGTTTGTGCAACATTTGCATTAGCTTCCGCATTTAGCGCACTTAGTTTGCATTTAGTTTTCTAGATTAGCATTTACACCTATTCACCCCCCCTCTAGGTGTTTTACAGTTAGATGCCATGAGAGAAAATTAGCTAAGTATGTAAAAGGTTAGAGAGAAAAAACAAGTAGAGATAAAGAAAGAACCTTCCAAAAAATGTCACCATCCATTATAAGAACTCTAACTTTCATCCTAAGATCACTCTCTGAACTATTACAAGATCTAAAAGAACAGAAAATACAAAAGAAAAGAAAAAGAAACAACTAAACTACACAAAAGAGAAGAACACAACCCTAAAACCTTTCATTCTCTTTGTTCTCTCAACACAGGGGGTATTTATAGCATACAGGGCCTCTGGGAATCAAGACGTGGCCACGCGTCGAAACTCAACGTGTGGCTCCCTAGTACAGCTGTGGAAATGCAGCCTAGGCCGCGTTTCCATAGCCGTACGGGCGTCGCGCGTGCGGCGTCGAAGTGTGCAATGAAAGGCAGCACACTACTCCCTATATCTGCTCTTGGTTTGCGATTTTCTGCACTCAAAATTGGCAGATAGGGGTTCAAAGTCTTGGGCTACTTTTAGGCTCTAAAAATTCTCAAATAAATGAGAGTTTGGGGCGACTTCTTCATTTCATGTCATGGACCTAGAAATACACAAGAAAAACCATTATTAACAGAATTTATTCAAAATAAATGTGAAGATGTGGTATGAAATATACATATTTGGAGACTAATTTATAAGCAACAAACATTAATTACGCCAAATCACTGAATCTTTGAGGCTTAACCATTTAATCCCCAATCTTCGACACCGATTTGGTATGAGTCAGATACTAACAAATTTCTCCCAAGGTCAATCTACTAATGAGTCCGATATGTCCCTAGAGGCCAACGTCTAACAAGTTTTATTTAGATCTGGGCTGTGTAAGTGATAAGGTGGTTTTTGGGCCAAGCGAGGGTAATGACTTCCCCATCTTATGTTATGTTAGGTTTTATCCTTGATTCCAATTCTCCAAGTGTGCAATATAGAATAAATCTCAAAGAGAGTAAATCAGCTACGTGTTTGTCCTATACTATACGCAATGCAATATGTACATCTTTGTCCAGCACTCAATAGCAGAACAAAGACAGCAATGTGAAATTAAAATTAACATGTACCTTAATGCAAATATCTAAACCGTTTTTAACAATTTCAATTACAAATTTTTGTTATTTTTATTGCAGTGTGTAGGAAATCAATTACAGAAATCTAATAGCATATATAGATTTATGCCCAAGCACATAAGTATCAGAAAAATAACAGATCAAACCGCCATGGTATTACCGCGCAAAGGCGGCTTTTGCCGTGGTTGCGCAGCACAATAGTACCCTCTGCTCCCCTTCTTTCTTGAGCAGGGAGATGCATGTGCTATATATATTCTGCAGTAGCTCTTTTCTATAAATTTTAATCTGCACATAAAAACAGAAAAGAAAACATTAACAAAATTATGAAATAACCATTCTCATCCCTGATAACGTCGTCAAAATTTTGATATAGTGGGAACCATATACAAAATTAATGTGTTTTGAAAATCAGTGTGGTGCTTGTGTGCTTTGGCTTCCTCGATACTACCACGATAACAAGGTTATTATACGGGTCACATCTATAGGGACGGGAGGTGATAGAAACATTACCGATTATGTCACAAAAGTGTTTGCGAGTTCTTCTTCGTTACAAAATAATTTAAAAGAGAGAGAAAATAAAATAAGAAGTAAAGAGGTAAAAGGAGATGAAAAAATAAAAGAAAAAATAGTTGTAATTTGAAAGTGGCTCTGAAAATAAATTTAAAAGGAAAGAAAACTCATGGATCACTCATTACAAATTGCTAACACTAATCACACTAACCTCTTTGATTAACGGTACATCACATTGGATCCTTGGCAACACTAGGCTTAACTTCAAGAAGCTTTTCAAAGCATGACCCATAAGATTACTCTTCTCTCTCAACCTTGCTTCACAAAACAAACTTGAACATCAACCTATAAGATCCATTAAAGGCAGGCGTGAGATGAGACGCAAGTACAAAAATTGTATAAGCCAAAGGTGAGTGGATAAAATTAAACTTGCATCACAAGCAAGCTAATGCTAATATTAAATCATTGATGGAGAGATTTCTCTCCTCGTTTTAAATTAATCGCAAGAGTACGGTCGTTCAATGTAGCAATTGAGAGTCGGTTCACGTGGACAGGTGGTTCTTATAGTTTCAATACTTCTAGGCGAATTGGTAAAAGGTTTGTGAGTTTTGAAAGTTGTTTGAACAAATTATCTAAAAGAAAAATCAAGCACTTAGAATCGAATCCCCTAAACTATCATCAAGTAGTCAATCTTTGTCTCTACCAGTCTATCGTCAAGCACCAAATCTCTATTTCTAATAGGCAAATTAAGTCTGAACACTAGAATTAAGCATAGAGTATCATCCACTTTACATGATCTATCAAAGGTAAATAAAAATAACAAAATAAATTAAATGCGAAAAAGCGATAAAGCCCCAAAGAATGAATCATTAATTAGAGATGCATAACCTGTCAAATACTCTAAAAAAAATATCTTAAAAATGGTAGATCAATCGATGAGTGCAACAGTCCTACATAAAAGATCCTGATGACCACATGAATTTAGTCTAAATTCATCTCCTCTAGACACTAGAAAAATCAGTTACTCATGTTAATTTATAAGTAAACAATCTAACTAATAAAGCATAATTAAATTTCTAAGCAAATCAAATAAATAAAGCAGTTAAATTAATTAAACGAATTAATTAACTAACTAAACTAATCAATCAATTAATTAAAGTACTCATTACCTGCACTACAGAGTGTTTACCTCCCTGTGCTGACCGAGGCAACGTGAAAGGCCTTGACGCCCGCCTCTTTTCGTCTGCGCGCGATATGAGACAACGGTCTCGTCACGCTCCATGAGGCCGAAGACAAATTGCCATATCTCGTAAAAAAGGTAAAACCTCAATTAATCCCTAATCAAAAAATTAATCCCAAAACAAAAGCCTCTCTCAGCGTAATTGCCTGCACAAAAAAACTAGTTAAAAAAAATCAAAAACCAAGCCCAATCATTCATTCTCTGGCACATTCGTCCAGCAAGTTATAAAAAAAAAATGAAAGTATTAGTATATTAAAATGGAAATCTCTTTGTTGCAAAGTAGGCTACGCAAAATAATGAGCCCCTAAACAATAAGAAACCAAAAAAACAAGGCAGAAGAGAGCATTAAATCCTGAAGCACTAAAAGAAGGGGAAAAAATATTTTTATCATCCAATACAAATTCGGCCAAAAACAAAAGCAAAAACTTGGCAAACCAAGGTAGCAAAAACCATAGACTATGCATTCTACTTATAGCCTAGGTCTTATTGGCTATTTTATAAATATATCCCCAAGCAAATATAAAATTACACAGACAAGCTATTTAGTCACAAATTTATATTTATGCCTCTAGACTTTGTAGAATTGTGTTTTCGTCCCAACTGGACTCAAACGTCATCAAGCAGAGTATAGATGTCTGTGGTGTGAATTTTAGGAGTAATAGAGCAATCTCGGTAACTTCAAATCTCTCATCTTACCTTCAAACTCCTTTTAGCATGGCAAAGGTTCACAAAGTACACTTTTTGCAATTCAGTCTTCTCTTGATAGCTTTCTCCGTAAAATACCACTAAAAAACCCGAGTAGTATTATTTATAACAAATAACAAATAAATATGGGCATGAAAATATGATAAACTCATGTTCATCGAATACTCCCACACCTATCTTTTGCTAGTTCTCGAGCAAAACAACTAAAAAAAAATCAAAGCTAACCTAGCCTAACTCAATTTTGAAGGAATTATGATTGCATTAAGGACGTGCGACAAGTTGTTAAACCCCTAGGTTACCCCCAGAGGACGAGTTTTGTCTCGTGAGGGTTTTCAGTGGATTACACCTATAAAATCCAAGAAGGTTAGAGACTAAGAAATAAATAAAATAAAATAAGGATAACAAAAAATTAAGAAGAAAAATTTTATTTTCTTTATCTATGCAATTTAACTAGTTAGTAAGATCATAAGTCTCCAAAAGTTTCATTTTCGAGTAAAACCTCAATTCAAGAAATCATTTTGTTTATGAATAAAGTCTCAAATCCAAAACTTACACCACCTATCTTAAGTGTAAGATCTTATGCACCTTTGTGATAATGATATACTTCTTCAGCTTGGGACTAGTTGACTCTAACTTTCGTACTTCTTTTA
Source organism: Agave tequilana (assembly GCA_038442645.1). NCBI lineage: Eukaryota > Viridiplantae > Streptophyta > Magnoliopsida > Asparagales > Asparagaceae > Agave > Agave tequilana. Next base: position 53,322 of record JAVJIF010027007.1, on the reverse strand, counting down.
TAATAATATTATTTTTTCTTTTTTTCTTTTCCTTTTTTCAACACTTTTAACTACCTTTTGCGTAGATACCAAGGCTTCCTGAGGCAAAGACATCTTGTTAATTAATAATCAAAATTATTATATTTTTATAATTTCTTATCCTATTAGGCTTTCTCAGCTACCCATGTACCGAGCTTTGGGCCGATGCTCTCAAACCAGATGGTCTTAGGGCGTTAAGTGTAAAAACACTCCTATGGACTCAAATTACTCGAGCAATTGAGGCCACAAAATATGACTTAATTAATAAATATTTTTTTAGTCTTCTAGTTGTCATCAACATCCCAAGCCTATGAACTAATAGTGTAAGTGCTATTAGGTACATAATCACTTAAACTAACTCTAGATGGCATGTCAGTTTTTAAATTCTACTCTTTATTTTAAAACTCAAAGAATCTTTCATCTTGATTTCATTTTTAAAATCTACTCATGGATATTTATTCACTTACACACTAGCTAGCTATTAGTAAAAAAAATTTAATAATTTTTTTCAAATCTTTTCCCCAAATTTTTTTGATTTAAAAAAACTTTTTCAATGTTTAAACAAAAATAATGATCCTAGAAAGAAAAGAAATAGAAAAAAATAAGCGAATCTCCCCATACTTAAATTGTGTCATGTCCTCGTGCACATGAATAAATACAGTGATAAAAATAGTATAGTATAAGATACATACATCCACATGCGTGAACACAATCAAAGAATAAAGCATCCAATTCAAGTATACATGGCTAAAATATGTGAAATATCATATGGTAGAATTAGAAATACTCATAGTACGCTCGAGAATCCAGCTGCCGAATCAACAAAAATACTTCATGCACGTGATGGATGCATCCTTATTTATCTTGTATCACTTATAATAAACTCGACACATAGGTTAGAGAAAGATAAATAAAAGACTCACTAAAACTGACTCGACCAACTAAAAGAAAAATAAAAAGACTCACAAAGTAAAAGAAAAATAAAACAAGTATATACATATGCACAACTCCGATCTTCCTCACACCTAGATCTTTCTGGGTCGATTCCTCCCCCTTGATCTCTTTCCACTCTCAAAGTGTTGGCCCAGAGGCCCTTCACTCTAGTTTTGATGATGATTAACTCATGTAGTTATTGTTTACTAATAATCTTGTGATATTTAGTTTCAGAATTTAATCAAGATATTAGTTGGTGATTAGCTTCAACAAAAGTATTTTGGAGCTTTCACATGGTGATTCAAGAGCTCGAGCGTCAAGTTCACATCTAGCAGTCGGTTGGAGTCAAGCTCGGTGAATCGCGTTTTGATCGAGTCGGGTTGAAGACAAGAAGACTTTAGTTTGTATTTAGTTTAAGATTGTTTAGATTTTGTGTAAAGATTGTTGGCCCAATGGCCTTCCACTCTAGTTTTGATGATGATCAACACTCATGTAGTTATGTTTACTAATATTCTTGTGTTTCTAAGTTTCAGATCATTAACAGGATATTAGTTGGTGATTAGCTTCAACAAGGAGTTTAGAAGCTATTCATGATGATTCCGGTGCCAAAGCTTAAAGATCATACCTTTGCACTTGGAGAATCACGGAGTTTGGACCGAGTCTACTTGAAGATGGAAGATCGTCAAGAAGACTTAGGTACCTAGTTTAGAGTTTGTGTTTTAGATCCTTATTTGTAAAGCTTAGTATAGTTGATATGCTCAAGTGAACACAAAACACACACGTTTTATGATTTGATATTTGGTTTTTATGAATAGTTGATCAAAACAAGTTTACATATGGTATATGTATAGTAGATATTTTCTATTTATACATACATGCTTTAACTTGGTAAACAAACTTATTTTGATATCCCTATTCATGTTCTTGAAAAATCAAGTTTGACAAAATACAAGTTTTGTTTTTGATAAAATTTGCAAGACACAAAAAATAAATTGATATGTTGATATATTGTCTTGAAATTTTTATCACAAGTTTGGTTATCAAAGTAAAATGATAAAACAAGTTTTAGAAAAACATATTTTTAGAAAACAGTTTTTATTGTGATTAAAACTATTTTTTTGATTTACTGTGAATTTATGGGATTTTTATTGAGTGAAAAGACCTATTTTCAAATCCCGTATCTGTGCAGAACTGAGGACTGGCTGACAGGCCAAGTCGGTCGACCGGACCGGTCGACCGCACCATAGGCCGGTCGACGGGACGGTCGACCGACGTGCACAAGTCTGTGCACGTTTTGGAGTCTCTGGGACGGTCGACCGGGCCGGTCGACCGAGTTGAGAGCTCTGCTCTCGGGTTTTATCGGTCGACCGGGCCGGTCGACCGCAGTTGCCCAACGGTCATAATTCTGACCGTTGGCGGTCGACCGGACCGGTCGACCGGCAGTCTGTCAGACTGCCAACTCAGCCTAACGGCTAGTTTTGTATAGGGGCTATATAAACCCCATCTCTTTGGGGATTTTAGCCAAGTTTTTTTAAGAGAAAAATTTTCAGTTTTCTGAAGTGTTTAAAAGAGTTTTCAAAAGAGTTTTAAGTGCAAAAACTTCTCATCTTTATTGTTTTAGGGTTTTTGAAAAATCAAAGAAAAATAGGTTTTTGGGATTTTTGCTTTGATCTTCAATTCTATCATATTGCAAGTATTTTCCCAAAGATTTTTCTTTGTTGCTTGTTTCCAAAAACACTTGTTTCCACACTTGAGCTATCTTCTATCCTAAACTATTAGGATCTTGTTTTTGTGGAAAAAGATAAGAGAAAAAGAAAGAGAAGTGTTTGAGGTTGTTTGTTGTAAACCTCATTGTTGTAAACCCTCCTTTATTTGTTGTATCCCTCTTCGGTAGAGGTGATCGGAGTGGTATTGGTTTGCTCCCTCTTCGGTAGAGGTGGAGTTTGGTTGTGAGCCTCTTCGGTAGAGGTGTGTGGATTGGTTGTTGTATTGGCTACGGGCCTAACCCTCGGTTGTGAGGAGGTTGTTGTTGAGAGAGGAGTTTGGTACTCCTAGAGTTGTAAGAAATCCTCTTCGGTAGAGGTTCCCTCGGTGGGAGTTGAGATAGTGGAAATCCTACACGGTGGTGTAGGCGGGGATGTAGAGCAAGGTGCTCGAACCTCGAAACAAATCTTGGTGTTTGCGATTGCTCCCATTGTCTCTCTAACTCTCTCTCATTTACTTTGTGCAAAGCATCATACTTCATCTCATATCATACTTGCTTGTGTTGAGCATATTTCTTATTGCCTTGCATTAGTTCATATTGCTATATCCTTGATTGCTTGGCTTGATTGTGTGTGCACATTGCTTGAATTGCTTGTGTGTTTGTGCATCACCTATACTCATCCAACAAGAGCTTCACATAGCGCCTCAACCCATATCTAGGGGAATCAAGAGGAGTTAGTCCAGAGCCTCGCAAGGGGAATTCGGCTACACTTGTTGGATTGTATTAAGTGTGTTGCAAGATTTGCATTAGCTTCCGCATTTAGCGCACTTAGTTTGCATTTAGTTTATTAGATTAGCACTTACGCCTATTCACCCCCCCTCTAGGTGTTTTACAAAGATTAGATAGTGTGATATGCTCAAGTTCACAATACACACACAAGTTTCATGTTTTGGTTTTGGTTTTCGGTTTAACCGATCTTGATTTTCATGAATAGATAGAATCAAAACAAGTTTACATGATTTAATGTATATTAGATTTGATTTATATACATTTATACTTTATATACTTAGAAAACTTATTTTGATAAGCCTATTCATGTGTTTGGAGTTTTGTACTTAAACAAAACTTATTTTTTAATTTATTGTCAAAAACATAGGTATACTATATTTCATGTATATTGGATTCTATCCATATACAACATACTTAAAAGTTGTTTAAATATCATGTTTTTGTGTTTACATGTGTTTTAGAAAAATCGGATTTCCATTTCATAAATCTAAGTTTCGGAAAATACGAATTTTGGTTTAAGGCAAGTTTCTATCTCACAAAATGGTTCAAATTGTTTAAAATATGTGTTGAATTTTTATCACACATATTTGTATTTCAAAGATCTAATAAGAACTAATTTTTGTGAAATTATGTGATTTTATGGGATTTAATTAAAGATAAAACATCAAGTTTTTAAATCCTATAAATGTTGACCAGGCTGTCTGCCGGTCGACCGAGGCAGAAATCGGTCGACCGGATCGGTCGACCGACAAGCACAGGATGTGCACGCAGCCAGGGCTAGTGGGCCGGTCGACCGGGCGGTTGACCGTTCAGAGAGCTCTGCTCTCTGGAAATGGCCCCGGTCGACCGGCAGAGAGCTCTGCTTTTTGTATCCAGTCTCGGTCGACCAGGCCGATCGACCGGAGGCACAACGGTCAGACATCTGACCGTTGGCCCAATCGACCGGAAGGCAAACTGCCTTTTCCAGCTGCCAATGGGCAAATTCCTTTGGGGGTTATAAATACCCCCCATTTGAGTTGGTTTTCAACAAGTTTTCCAAGAGTAAAAATTCTCATTCTTTCTAGTGTTTATATTCAAGTTTTTAAAAGAGTTTTTAAGCCAAAAAGATTTAACTTTTATTTGTTTTCAAGGGTTGGAAAAAGCAAAGAAAAATAGAGATTTGGGATTTTTTTTTGTTCTTCATTTCTATCAAAGTCTAGTTGTTTTCCAAGTATTTTTCTTTGTGATTTGATTTCCAACACCTTGATTTATCACACTTGAGCTATCATATCTATCCTATCTACTAGGATCTTGTTTAGTGAGAAAAGATTTGGTTTGTGGTCTTTGTGATCACCTTGTGTTGTAAACCTCATTTCCTTGTTGTTGGTATCCCTCTTGTGTAGCGGTAATTGTTGAGGTTGAGTTGGAATCCCTCTAAGTGTAGAGGTGATTGTGGTGTGTGGCATTGAGCCTAATTCCTCTAGTGAGAGGTGGATTGTTGTTTGGTTAAGTGCCTATCCCTCATTTGTGAGGTTGATTTTGTGTTGGTTTGTGCCTTGCCTTTAGTGAGAGATTGTTGTTGGCCCAATGGCCTTCCACTCTAGTTTTGATGATGATCAACTCATGTAGTTATGTTTACTAATATTCTTGTGTTTCTAAGTTTCAGATCATTAACAGGATATTAGTTGGTGATTAGCTTCAACAAGAAGTGTTTTAGAAGCTATTCATGATGATTCCGGTGCCAAATCTTAAAGATCATACCTTTGCACTTGGAGAATCACGGAGTTTGGAGCAAGTCTACTTGAAGATGAAGATCGTCAAGAAGACTTAGGTATCCTAGTTTAGATAGAGTTTTTAGATCCATTTGTAAAGCTTAGTTTAGTTGATATGCTCAAGTGCACAAAACACACACGTTTTATGATTTGATATTTGGTTTTTATGAATAGTTGATCAAAACAAGTTTACATATGTTATATGTATAGTAGATATTTTCTATTTATACATACATGCTTTAACTTGGTAAACAAACTTATTTTGATATCCCTATTCATGTTTTGGAAAAATCAAGTTTGAAAAAATACAAGTTTTGTTTTTGATAAAATTTGCAAGACACAAAAATGAATTGATATGTTGATATATTGTCTTGAAATTTTATCACATGTTTATGTTTTAACAGAAAATGATAAAACAAGTTTTATGGAATTTTCAGAAATGATAAAAGGTTTTTATAAAATATTTTTCCCAAAATTTCTGACCTTGTTTTTGTGCTGACAGGCTGGTCGGTCGACCGTGCCGGTCGACCGCACAAAAGGGCCGGTCGACCGTTCCGGTCGACCGACGTGCACAGACGTGCACGTCTGTTAGGCACAGACACGGTCGACCGGGCCGGTCGACCGAGTTGAGAGCTCTGCTCTCGGGTTTTTTCGGTCGACCGGGCCGGTCGACCGCTATTGCCCAACGGTCACATTTTTGACCGTTGGCGGTCGACCGGACCGGTCGACCGGCAGTCTGTCAGACTGCCAACTCAGCCTAACGGCTAGTTTTGTATAGGGGCTATATAAACCCCATCTCTTTGGGGATTTTAGCCAAGTTTTTCAAGTGAAAAAATTCTGATTTTCTGAAGTGTTTAAAAGAGTTTTAAAAAGAGTTTGTGGGCTTTAAAAACTTCTCATCTTTATTTGTTTTGGGTTTTTGGAAAATCAAAGAAAACTAGGTTTTGGGATTTGATTTGGTATTTCATTTTCTATCTTATACAAGAGATTTCCCAAGTAGTTTTTCTTTGTTGCTTGTTTCCAAAAACACTTGTTTTCCACACTTGAGCCATATCTTCTATCCTAAACTATTAGGATCTTGTTTTTGTGGAAAAAGAGAAAAGAGAGTGTTTGAGGTTGTTGTTGTAAACCTCTAAGTTGTACACCCTTATTCTTGTTGTATCCCTCTTCGGTAGAGGTGATCGGGTGATTGGTTTGTGAGCCTCTTAGGTAGAGGTGTTTGTTGTAGTTGGCTACGGGCCGTATCCCTCTTCGGTAGAGGTGGATTGGGGTTGTATAGCCTCGGTGGCTTTGTAAGGTTGAGAGAGGAGTTTGGTACTCCTATAGTGGATTGGGAAATCCTACACGGTGGTGTAGGCGGGGATGTAGAGTTGGGTACTCGAACCTCGAAACAAATCTTTGTGTTAGCGTTTGATCCATTGTCTCTCTAACCCTTACTCTCTTTACTTTGTGCAAGCATCATTCATTCATTGCATACATATCTTATACATTGCTTGTTTTGCCTTGCATTCATTTATATTGCTATTCATTCTTATATGCTTGGCTTGATTGTGTGTATTTCATATTGCTTGGATTGCTTGTGTGTGTGTGCCTAACTTATACTCATCCAACAAGAGCTTCACATAGCACCTCAACCCATTTCAAGGGGAATCAAGGGGAGTTAGTCCAGAGCCTCGCAAGGGGAATTCGGCTACACTTGTTGTATTGTATTAGTTTGTGCATAACTTGCATTAGCTTCCGTCATTAGCGCACTTAGTTTTGCAATTAGTTAGATTAGCACTAACACCTATTCACCCCCCTCTAGGTGTTTTTTCAATTGGTATCAGAGCTAGTGCTCCTGATACTTAGGCTTAACATCCTAGGAGTGATCCATTTGCTTGCTAATCTCATTTGCATTTGTTTGTTTGCACATTCATATATAGTTTACCATGGACTTCATGACCCCTCCTAGCTTTGACCCTTCCAACATTGATGTTTGGAAGTATAGGATGTCCATGTACCTAAAGACCCTAGGTTTGCATGTTTTCCTTGCCGCCACCAAGAGATGTTATCTTGGTGATTGCAATCATATAGGGGCCAATGCACAAGCCCTAGAGGCCATTAGAAGCACTCTTTCTAAAGATTATCTTATGTGTGTTTCTAACTTTGATTCCGCCTTTGCAGTGTGGAACAAATTGACAACCACCACCACCTCGGAGCTTCAAGTTCAAATTCAAGAAGAGGAATCTAGTGGAGAATCCAACTCTATATGCTACATGGTCCAAGGGAATGACTTCCTTGAGGTACACTCGGAAACTCCATTAGATAGTGATGATGATGCTAGTTCTTCAAATGATCATATTGATGCCCATGCTTTGAATGAAGAACTTTCAATTGTTTGTGAAAAATTAATTGAAAGATATAATTTGTTGAAAAAGAAAAGTCTAGGAATTGAACAAGAAATAAAAATTTGCATGCTAGACTTGATTGTGTTTTGCAAGAAAAGGTTGAGGTCTATAATGAAAGGGATTCATTGAGATCTCAATTGGAACTTGCACTTAAAGAAAATGAATTTTTAAAGTCTAAAATGATTGTCATGCTATTTTAAAGAAAAATGAAAACTTGTCTTCTAGAGTTGATTTTGTTTTAAAAGAGAATGTTGATTTGAAAAATAAAATTATTTCTATTTCAAATGAGTTAAATGTTTGTTTAGATAAGAATATTGTTTTGAAAAATAAGATTGATGAACATGTTTGCCATGCTAGGGTAGTTTCACCTAGATCACCCCTTGCATGCTCCACTTCTTCTATGATTAAAAATGATATAAATATGTTGAAGAAGAGAGTAGATTGTTTGGGCTCCACTATGAGCCAATGTGCTAAGAACCATATACGCTTGGAATCCTTGGTTCGAAAGAAACAAGTTCCATCCTTTATTCATGCACACCCATCACGGCATACACATGCTTCACACAGACACCATCAACACAAGTATGCTCATGTGTACACATGTACACATTGTGGCCGAAAAGGCCATCTTGCTAAATTTTGCTATGATCGTTTACATGTTGAAAATTTAGCCAAGAAATTTGTTTGGGTTAGGGAAGGGACTAACCCCCATGGACCCAACAAGATGTGGGTACCAAAGACCACCCCTCCTATTATTTTTGATGTAGGTGTGGGCTCTCACATGACGTGAGAGTGATGACACCTTGGAGTGGATGCGTTCCGGACTTAAAGGAAATCTATTGGATGCATCACTTTCAAGGGAAGATTTGGTGGAGATGACCACCACGTTTTGGAGACAAGGAGAGTTACTTCTTCGGTTTTGGTAACAATCCTTTACTCCCATTTGTATGATTACATGCTTTCCATTTCATTGTTTATAGCATGTTTTTGATGTCTATGGATTAGTATGTTCATTCCATGTTTATTAGATCCTTGACATACATATATAGTATTTGAGACACACATGCTTATATGAACCCATAATTAGTGTTCTCACTTTTGTTTAAGCTATAATGTACATCATGAATCTAATACATGTGAATTCACATAATAATCATGTTTTAATTTTCCATGATGACTTTTATCATGATGATTTTTTATATGTTTTTGATGCTTCATGTTTGAATATATGTTTAGATGTTAGTTTTCATTAAGACTAGTTATATACTTGTACATAGAGTGGGCTACAAATAAATCTATATATGTTTGGGATTGAATGCTTGTTTGTTCCCATTAGATGTGCTAGTATAGTCTAGTTTTGATGATACATACATATTAAACTTGTATTCTCATTTTGAATTTGCTTTATGATTGTGTATTTCACTTCATGTATATGTTTGTATTGCCAAACTTTAAGATATACATGTATACCCCTTGAGTCATTTGCCTTTCATGCAAATCTATAGTATGGACTCAAATTGTGTTTAGGGATATGTATGTATACTTCTTGTGTTGACAATTCATACATATACCTTGAAATGAAAATTGCCTTGATGAAAATTTAGCTTATCATGTTTTTCATGTTTTTCTTGTGTTCAATATTTAACTTCATGTATATGTCTATCTTATCCAAACTATTGTGTTGTGGACTCTTTATGTTTGGATATGTATGTATACGTTAGTTTGTATTAGACATACATATGCCTTGAAGATTAGATAGTTTTGATGATTTCGTGTTTTAAAGAATAATTGAGCTTAATGAAATATTTTTCATGATTATGATCTTCACATATTATTTGTACACTCATATCTATTGCTCATGTTTTGTTTCTCATGAGGTATGCTTTATTGGTTAGAGTGATGATTATCATGTGAATTTCATTTTGTTTTATTCCTTGCTTGAAGGATTTCGTGCTAGTTAACAAGTTTTTCATTTAACTAGTTGCGGTGTTCTTCATTTTGGTAGTGATTTTCAAACAAAACTACATTTTCAAATCTATTTTTGAAAACCTCTACCATCTAAGGGCGGTTGGAAGGGAGATCATGTTCATGAATGCTTAATATGAAAATTATTTAAAACTTGAATTATGATTGGGTGGTAGATAATATGATGTATACACTTGAACTTATTGTTATGTCAATTGGTATCATTGAACTCTTTCAATTGGTATCATTTTGATCTTCTTGTATACTCATATATGTTTTGTATGTATGTATGCTTTAAATTCCAAGTATATCAATTTCTATTGGTATCTATTTTCCATACATATATATGTTTGTGTCTATGCTAGTGCTTGAGTTTCAATTTGTTTAAATTGATTACTTTTAAATTGTTATCAAGACTATGCATGACTTTAGTTTGTATTTCATAAAGGGGGAGAAAATTTGATCTTGTATTTCAATTGGTATTTGATTCCTACTCCCACACTTTATGACTTTGAAGATGAATTTTAAAGACTTTCAAATTTGTTTATATTTTTTTAAAATGAAATATATTTTTACAATTGGTGTCAAGATTCATGTTTAGATATTCAAGATTTATGTTTAATTTCAATTAGTATTCAATATTCATGTTTTAGAAATTCAAGACTTATGTTTTAATTACAATTGGTATTTCCAAAATTTTGTTTAAAGAAAATACACAAAAGTTTTGATTTGTATTTCCTATATGCAAGGAGAGCTTAACATCTCTCTTACATATAGATTCATGTTGAGTATATTATAAATTGAGGAGCTTGACAACTCTTCTTTATATGATATACGTGTGTAGGGGGAGCTTCACATCTCCTCTTATGCATTACATAATATGTGTTATGTGAATTGAGGCTTGTCATCCTTTCTTCATGTAATGCATATGTGTAGGGAAGCTAACTTAGCGTCTTCCTCTTCATGAATGTATATAGCATATAATATTTATTGATCCTTGTTTATTGGTATCAAGATGCTTCATTGACATATTTTCAATTGATATCATGTTTTTAAAGTCACCCTTTTTGACTTTGTTTTTTTTTTGTTTTAGACAAAAAGGGGGAGAACATTGTCTTTTATTATTTTGTTTGACATAAAGGGGAAGAAAGATTTTTACCCTCATTTTATTTATGGTTTTGATTACCCCTTTGTTGATGATTGACAAAAAGGGGGAGAAAGATTTATGAAGTTTTATATGCATGTTTATGTTTATGCATATATTATGTTTCAATATCAAGAATATTAAGTTTAATTGATATATAGAGCTTGCTTTGTAATTGGTATTGTAATTGGTATCTAGAGCTTATTTTGTTTTGAATATTCCATTTGATATCTAGAACCATTTATTGTTTAATATGCATGTTTCATGTTTAATATTCATTGCAAATATTTATTGTTTATCCCTATGCATGAGTTAAGGGGGAGCTTCTTTGAAGCTTAACTTTAATCCATGCATATATAACTCCATGAGTTTTGTCATCATCAAAAAGAAATATTCATTGCATATATTTATTGTTTATCCCTATGCATGAGTTAAGGGGGAGCTTCTTTGAAGCTTAACTTTAATCCATGCATATATAACTCCATGAGTTTTGTCATCATCAAAAAGGGGAGATTGTTGGCCCAATGGCCTTCCACTCTAGTTTTGATGATGATCAACTCATGTAGTTATGTTTACTAATATTCTTGTGTTTCTAAGTTTCAGATCATTAACAGGATATTAGTTGGTGATTAGCTTCAACAAGAAGTGTTTTAGAAGCTATTCATGATGATTCCGGTGCCAAAGCTTAAAGATCATACCTTTGCACTTGGAGAATCACGGAGTTTGGAGCAAGTCTACTTGAAGATGAAGATCGTCAAGAAGACTTAGGTATCCTAGTTTAGATAGAGTTTTTAGATCCATTTGTAAAGCTTAGTTTAGTTGATATGCTCAAGTGCACAAAACACACACGTTTTATGATTTGATATTTGGTTTTTATGAATAGTTGATCAAAACAAGTTTACATATGTTATATGTATAGTAGATATTTTCTATTTATACATACATGCTTTAACTTGGTAAACAAACTTATTTGATATCCCTATTCATGTTTTGGAAAAATCAAGTTTGAAAAAATACAAGTTTTGTTTTTGATAAAATTTGCAAGACACAAAAATGAATTGATATGTTGATATATTGTCTTGAAATTTTTATCACATGTTTATGTTTTAACATAAAATGATAAAACAAGTTTTATGGAATTTTAAAAAATGATAAAAGGTTTTTATAAAATATTTTTCCCAAAATTTCTGACCTTGTTTTTGTGCTGACAGGCTGGTCGGTCGACCGTGCCGGTCGACCGCACCAAAGGGCCGGTCGACCGTTCCGGTCGACCGACGTGCACAGACGTGCACGTCTGTTAGGCACAGACACGGTCGACCGGGCCGGTCGACCGAGTTGAGAGCTCTGCTCTCGGGTTTTTTCGGTCGACCGGGCCGGTCAACCGCTATTGCCCAACGGTCACATTTTTGACCGTTGGCGGTCGACCGGACCGGTCGACCGGCAGTCTGTCAGACTGCCAACTCAGCCTAACGGCTAGTTTTGTATAGGGGCTATATAAACCCCATCTCTTTGGGGATTTTAGCCAAGTTTTTCAAGTGTGAAAAATTCTGGTTTTCTGAAGTGTTTAAAAGAGTTTTAAAAAGAGTTTGTGGGCTTTAAAAACTTCTCATCTTTATTTGTTTTGGGTTTTTGGAAAATCAAAGAAAACTAGGTTTTGGGATTTTGATTTGGTATTTCATTTTCTATCTTATACAAGAGATTTCCCAAGTAGTTTTTCTTTGTTGCTTGTTTCCAAAAACACTTGTTTTCCACACTTGAGCCATATCTTCTATCCTAAACTATTAGGATCTTGTTTTTGTGGAAAAAGAGAAAAGAGAGTGTTTGAGGTTGTTGTTGTAAACCTCTAAGTTGTACACCCTTATTCTTGTTGTATCCCTCTTCGGTAGAGGTGATCGGGTGATTGGTTTGTGAGCCTCTTAGGTAGAGGTGTTTGTTGTAGTTGGCTACGGGCCGTATCCCTCTTCGGTAGAGGTGGATTGTGGTTGTATAGCCTCGGTGGCTTTGTAAGGTTGAGAGAGGAGTTTGGTACTCCTATAGTGGATTGGGAAATCCTACACGGTGGTGTAGGCGGGGATGTAGAGTTGGGTACTCGAACCTCGAAACAAATCTTTGTGTTAGCGTTTGATCCATTGTCTCTCTAACCCTTACTCTCTTTACTTTGTGCAAGCATCATTCATTCATTGCATACATATCTTATACATTGCTTGTGTTGCCTTGCATTCATTTATATTGCTATTCATTCTTATATGCTTGACTTGATTGTGTGTATTTCATATTGCTTGGATTGCTTGTGTGTGTGCCTAACTTATACTCATCCAACAAGAGCTTCACATAGCACCTCAACCCATTTCAAGGGGAATCAAGGGGAGTTAGTCCAGAGCCTCGCAAGGGGAATTCGGCTACACTTGTTGTATTGTATTAGTTTGTGCATAACTTGCATTAGCTTCCGTCATTAGCGCACTTAGTTTTGCAATTAGTTTTAGATTAGCACTAACACCTATTCACCCCCCCCTCTAGGTGTTTTTTCAATTGTATTGGTTGAAAGAGGAGTTGTATACTCCCGGTTTGTATTTACCCAAATCCTCAGTGGAGGTTCCCTGTGTTGGAAGTCCAGTGTGGACGAGTTAGTGGAAATCCTCCTGTGTGAAGGTGGGGACGTAGAGTTGTGTGCTTGAATCTCGAAACATATCCGTGTGTTTGCGTTTGATCCACTTTCTCTAACTCTCTCTTTATATTGTGCCTTGCATTGATTCATATTGTTCATTCATATTTATATGCTTGGTATTGTTTGTGTGTGTGCCTCACTTGTGTTTAATCAAGAGAGCTTCATATACTATCTCGACTCTTATTTAGAGGAATTTAGAGGAGATAGTCCAGAGCCCTTCACCGGGAATTCAGCTACACTCTTTGATTACACTAAGTTTGTTGCATTTAGTTTTTAAACTCCGCATTATTTGTCATAGATTAGCCTTATACCTATTCACCCCCCTCTAGGTGCACTTTCAATTGATATCAGATTCTACGCTCCTGATATTAGGTTTAACCACCTAGGAGTGAGATTGATTGCTAAAATGAAAGAACAATCAAAGAGTTAATAATTTACCGTGTAGTTTGTGGCTAACGGGTCGTGTCCACGAGGAGGAATGCGATGAAAACTTTTCGGTGATTCGTTTAATAACAAAGAATTGTGCTCGTTTTTTAGTGAAAAGAGAATGAAAAGAAGGAGATGATTAAAAGAGAAATTACAACTTTAGAGAAGGCTTTGGAGAAGGTGATTTAAAAAGCTCAAAAATTGTTTTGTTGATTATAATAAGTAAGAAAATCTAGGCTCACTATCTCACTACTCAACTGTTCATTCTTCTATTGAAATTCTAAATGCCTCAACTTGATCATGGGCAAAACTTAAGACTGACTTTAGAAAGTTTGAAATAAAGCACATAAGATGGTTGGAAGAGTACACTCTTTTCTTTAAAAAATCGTTTTGAATCGGATGTTAATTCATCAAGCGCGAAGAAGCAAGTATGAAATAAAAATAGTTCAAGAAACGTTCTTAAAAGAAGTACGAGTTTAAAAATCCAAACCCATCCTCATGTGCCTTCAAGAACACTTTCAAGAAGAAAGGCTTTAAGTAAGGCATGCAAATGATTCATTGAGTCTTTTTCATTAAAATTGATGGAGAAGAAGAATTGAAGAGAGGTACAATAGTGAGCCCAGAAAATCGATCTAGCTACTCATGGAAAACAAAGAAGAAAGCAAGTAAATAATGCATGACATACCGTAATAAGAGTGGAAGAAAATGTAGCTCGATTCTTGTATTGATGTCACTTCAATCTTCAAGTACAAGCACTCAATTCCTCTCTCACAAGTATTTGTACTGGACTACAAATTGAAAAATTACAACTTTTGTGCTATCTAACAAAGAGCCTAAATCCTTAGAAAATAAACAAAAATTCTAATCCTAGTCTTCGCTCATTTTTAGTACAAAACCCAAGTTTTTATAGGCAAAAACCCATAGGGCAGGGAGTGAGGAGATAAGGGGAGCAAACGCTCCCCTTATCTCCACCAACAAGCCGCGGATCCGCGGCCTGGATGTGGCCAATTGGCCACATCCAGGTGGAGGATAGAATGGCGTGGCTTTGTACTTCCTTTTGTCTTGTTGGATTTTCTGTTTCAGCTCCCTGATTTGACGAAATGATCTTTGATTTGTTAGCTTCAACCGCTTGATTTGTGAGGATTCATTTCAACCGATTTTCAACCTCTCTGATATGCCAAGATTTGCCCTGATTCCCTGGTTTCAAATTTATTCTGAATTAAATGGGCTTCTGGGCTCGTTTCTCTGGCCTATCCTTTAGCAATAGGCCTGCATTTTATAAAGAACAATAGGACTTATTAATATAATTTATTTAGATAACAAGCATGAAAATGTGACAATATGTATGCAATATATGTGACCGATCAGAGATCTTGGTTGTTAATCTATCATTTACATTTGCACACTTATTTGTTTATTCATACACTCATGGATTGCTTGACCCCTCCCATGTTTGATGTTTCCAACATTGACATGTGAGAATTTAGGATGGGTATGTACCTAAAAACCTTAGTCTTGCATGTTTTCCTTACCGCTACCAAGAAATCCTGTCTTGGTAATAGCAAGCATATAGGGGCCAATGCACAAGCCCTAATGGCACTTAGAAGCACGCTTAACAAAGAATATCTTATGTTGGTTTCTCATTGTGATTCCGCTTTTGCAGTGTGGAACAAGTTGACCTCTCCCGTGCTCCAAAAGACGAATCATGTGGAGATGGAATCTAGTGGAGGAGAATCCGAATAACATTGCTTCATGGTCCAAGGGAATGACTCCCTTGAGGTAAATTCGGATACTCAATTAGATGATAGTTCTAGTTCTTCTTGCAATGACTGTATGAATGCACATGCTTCAAATTATGAACTAGCTAAAGGTTGTGAAAGATTAATTTCGAAAAATAAAAGTTTGAAAAAGAATAGTTCAAAATTAAAGGAAGAAAATGAAAATTTATCTTCTAGACTTGATTTTGTTTTACAAGAGAGGGATGAGATTTCAAGTGAACGTGACTCACTTAAATCCCAATTTGACCTTGCTCTAAAAGAAAATAAAATTTTGAAAACCAAAAATGATTGTGACAAAGTTTTGAAGAAAAATGAAATCTTGACTTCAAAACTTAATAATGTTTAAAAGAAAATAATTCTTTAAAAAAGAAAATTGAATTGATTTCAAAAGAATTGAAAGTTTGCTTAAATGAAAATAAAGCTTCGAAAAATGATTTGTCTTCACATGTTTGCAATGCTAGTATAGCTTCATCATCTAGCTTACCTATTGCATGCTCCACTTTATCTTCAAGTATTAAAAATGATATTTGTGTTTTGAAGAAAAGTGTTGATTGTTTGGGCTCCACTTTAAGCCAATGTGGTTGAACCATACACGTTTGGAATTCACGTTTCGCAAGAAACAAGTTCTACCTATGCATGGACACCATACACAGCATACACATGCTCCTCACGTTCATACACACAACACTATGTTTGCTCATGTGTACACTTGTACACATTGTGGATGTAAGGGCCACCTTGCTATGTTTTGTTATGATAGACTACATGATGTAAATTTAGCAAATAAATTTGTTTGTGTTAGGAAAGGTGCTAACCCCATGGACTCAAAAGTGTATGGGTACCAAAATTCACCCCTATTTTATTTGATGTAGGTGTGGGTGTTGACACTCTAAAAAGACAAGATTCCTGACTGGCCTGAACAATGTCTAAACTTGTTGACATTTACAAAAGACAAGTGACAGACAAGCTGACGACCAGTTCTGTACCCATCTCCGAGAGACAAATCAGCAACTTGGACTCTACTGATCCAGTGAAGCAGACAGTGAGCCCGGATTGTCTTTGAAGAGACCTAAGCAAGTCTAAGATGCTAAGTTAGCTCAACACTTAGCATCACATGAGCCCAAAGGGATATCCTCGCCTGAGAGGCTAAGTTTGTCCAACTTCGCCTTGAAGCCATTCAAAGCTCTATCGGAGAGCTAACTTACAGCTTCGCCTGAAGTGCTCAGTTAACTCCGCAGAGAGTTAGCTTCGCTCGAAGCCATACACGTAATCGCGCAGAAGGATGGTAGCTTCACTACAGATGTTATCCAGCTCCGCTGAAGAGATTTCTTCTGACTTCGCCAGATGCTTCTTCCAGCTCCGCTGTGAGCTCGACGCAACAGCTCCGCTGCGGGTCTGTTATGGTCAATCTTTGACCAATCAAATCTCCAGATGAGATCAAATCTTCAAGATCAAATCTAATCAAGATCAAATCTGAGATCAAATTTGGTATGTTTACTGTAATCTCATGACTCTCCTAAAATAAGTAAGAAGATCAAGGGATATCTTTCAATTATTTAGAAAGAATCAAAGCAGATCAGGAGATCGACGGTACCTGCTATTCCTAACTTCACAGAAACTGATTCTAGCCTCGCAGCAAGGCTACTTTCCAGATTTAAACAGATTGACTCAATCTGTTTCCAGATTTTCAAGGGACAATTATACCCCTGCTCTCCTTATAAATAGCCTACCAGAGGCACAAGAAGAGAGAGGCATAGACACACACACGCAGAGGCATAAGCACACACGCGCACAGGCATAGGCACACACGCATACAGGAAAAGAGATGCACAGAGAGAGACGGCTAAACAGAGATCTATTCTCTAACTTCCAAGAATTCAGAGAACTGCTTCACTAATCAGGGTGCTAATACCCTGCGATCTTCCTCTCAAAGAATCTCCGTAACTTGGTGAGAAGGAATTCTCAAGTGGAGGCAGTTTGAGAAGTAATAAGAGGGTTCTACCAACCTTCTATTCTCCGATTCCCCGAACCAGGCGAGAAGGGAATCCCATCGATCGCATCATCAAAGGGACAGAGTGGTCGCACGCTGACCAGACTCCTATCGGCACACTTCTCCAGAATCTCACAGGAAATCTACTTGTAATCTTTTTTTAGAATACTTGTAATTTAGCTCCTAGACCCCTTTTTGTAAGTTTCCCCTTTGCAAAATCAATGGAAAACAAGATGGCGACTCCGCTGGGGATTGAATTCTCCACTGATGAGAATCAAGTATCGCAATGCGACGAACAGACCTTAAGGTCTACTCCTGAATTCAAGGAAGTCGGTGTAGCCAGAGCCTCTTTGGCTAAATCTTCGAAGCAAGTCTCTGTGAAGACAGATGAGGCTCTCTGCGAGCCTACCGCGGTCCTCTGGCGCAACAAGGAAGCAGGCCCGCAATGCAAAAGTCAGAATCTTGAACTTGTTACCTTCGAAAACCTAGTCGTCCACTTCGACCAAGGAAAATTCGAAGAATTCCTCTCTGGGGGGTGGTTCAATGCTCTGTGCATGAAAGCACAGAAAGGTCTCGATGGCCAAGGTTTCAGAGCAGAAATCGGAAGCAGAATCCTTCCAACACCTCCCAGCCTCGTGTGTGGCTAGTCAGGTTCCCTGCGAACCTAAGTCTCCTTTTCAAAGCCGATGTGGAGGCCAAAGCAAAAGGCACTGTATGAAGCTTCAGGCGTAGCTACGCCACAAGTTCGTCTCTCTCGCGAAGAAAAAGGCAAGATGCCTGCCTGCTTCGACGAGACTATCAGCCGTGAAGTTACAACGACAATGATGCCTTCGCCTAATTCAAGAGCAGTAACTCCTCGCGCCAGCTTCGTTCTTATGAGCGAAACTACTGATATAGTACCTCATCATACGCATCATATTCATAGCCGCGAAGTTGGAACCAAAGCACCACAGTGCGCTAAACTCGCTCTTTGCAGCGAAGCTAAGAGATTGCCCCTAAGTGCTGATAGCGGCACTTATGCAGCTTCAGTGCCCAAAGGTATTTCCAAAGCTTTTAGTCGCAAAGTTAGAGCCAAAGCACTATCTAAGGCTAACTACCTTCGCAGCAACATAGCGGATAAAGCACCACAGCGTGCTTCACTCCCCAGTTCATCAAGCGCTAAGCTCGCCCTTCGTAGCGGAGCTAAGGGATCGTCCCTAAGTGTTGACAGCGGTGCTTATGCAGCTTCAGCACCAAGGACATTCCCAAAGTTCTTAGCCGCAAAGCTAGAGCTAAAGCACTATTCAATGCTAACTACCTCTGTAGTGAGGAAAAGAGCAGGGCGTCGCCCTATCCGCGATCCAACAACGCTTCCGTGCTAAATCATTTAGGCCCAACTGGGTCTGAATTGCGGGAATTCTTGACAAGCAAACGGAAGTCGGAATCTTTCTAAACTTCTCCCTCCTGTTGTCAACAAGTGGGATGTCAGTTGATGACAGTCCACTCAGTCCACTGCTGGCTAGGACCAATCCCCGCCACTCCTCCAGGCCGACGATCAGTTTTTGATCGACTGTCAGTGCAAGCTCCGATGAAACATCACAAAAGGAGTGTATCACGAGATCTGCCCTCTGCATCCGTTAACATGATCAGAAGAGGACGAGAACTGTGCAGGGGCAGATGATTGAGGCTAAACCTGCACACAAAATACGAAATTACAGAACTTAGAATGAAGATGTGCAAGTGCTCAATTCTTACCGCTATAGCAAGTGGCTATGCGGGTCGTGATCCACAAGGAGGGTTTTGCGATAGAAGCGTTATGTTTCTTTATTGAAATCTTTATGAAAACAAAACGAAGATTCTTCTTTGGTTAAAGTTAAGAAAATGAAAAAGAGTTAATAGTTAAAGTTAAGAAGAAAGTGATAGAATAGAAAGTAGAGAAAATCAGAAAACGGCGAAAGCGACTATGTACAAATGATTATTTACAAGGAAGTGAAAAGGAGTGGTGTTGGTGATTTAATTTACAGAAATAAAAGAAAACAAATAAAAACAATTACTTACCTTCTTTTCACCAAAAGCTTACCTTGAGTCATTGCTACGTTGTTACCTTGAATTGGAGGCAATCAGCGCATAGCCCATAAGAGTCGATTTTTGGCCTCTTCCACATTACATCATCAAGATACTCAAGCATGAAATGATACAGAGAGACTCACAATTCCATCGTCATGAGCTATCATTGGCACTCGCAAAAGCAAGGCTCTTTCGATGCTTTAGACTCACTTGGAAGACAGTTGTACCAAAAAGAAAAGTGAAGTAGAAAAGAAGAAGAAGAAGAAGAAAACTAAAAAGAAGTACATACGAAGAAAGAACATCGATTCGATTTCATAACGATCAAAGAAAAGAAATAAACCTTACACCATTGTCACTTTAGCTCAAGCTTCATTCTTGTTCTTCGATGAAAGTCGATCTCCTCTGAATTACATAAATAAAAACTAAAATTACATGAACAAGAAAAACAAAAACCTAAATTAAGAAATGAAAAACTAATCTAAATCCTAACTCTGCATGGTCGTTCCTTTTGCCTTTGAGTGCAGGTATTTATAGGAGAAATGGAGAGGGTAGAGGAGTATGAAGATAAGTAAATCTGGCAATTTTTGAACTCCCCTTATCTTCAAACTTGATTTGAGGTGGATATTCAGTTCTGATCTGCAGTTTGTTGGTGTATTGATTGCTGAATATCACTTATCAAATGACAGAATTAGAAATAATGATCAACATAAGAGTTGTAGCTCTGTAAGTCTGCTTTCTGGATTATCTTGAATCATCAGAATTGAGATTCTGTAGCAAAAGTTATGATTCGAATATTAAAATGTATCCAGTTAGAATCTGAATCAAACTTGTTTCATCTCATCCGTTGATCTTCTCTCTATCCATTTATCTCTCTGTATTTGATATTATTCTCAGTTGATCTTTGCTTCAACCGATCGATTCTGAGAGGATTCTTGTCAACCGATTTTCAACCTCTTGATTTTGCCTTGATTCACTGAGTTCGAATTAATTCTGATTTAACTCAGAATTTAGTGGGCTTTTGGGCTCATTTCTCTTCATTCTCCTTAAGGAATGGGCCTGCAAATAAATTAACATTTAATTAGGATAATGCAGATTTTATTCTATAATAAGTATTGAAATATGATACTAAATGTGCAACATTAGCGACCAATCACACCCCCATATCTATCTTTTGCTCGTCCTCGAGCAAAATAACTAACTATACTAAGGATTATTAGACCATTTTCGCAGGTCACGCGATTGCACTGAGCATGTGTAACAAGCCGTTAAACCTCTAGGTTTCCCCTAGAGGACGAGTTTTGTCTCGTGAGGGTTTTCAGCGGATTACACCCACAAAATCCATAAAGAAAGAGAAATAAAGAGTTAGTATTTTCGAAATGTATTTTGAAAGAGAAAAATATTTGAAATATAATTGTAAGTTTTAAGCAATCTATAAGTTATAGGAAAACTGAATTTTTCATTCCTAAACTTAGTCTCTATTCAAAAATTTGTTATCAATTAAAGTAAGGAGTCAAATTGTACTTCTCATCTAGTCTATTACTTTACCCTAAGTCATATGCACCTTGTGACTGTGAAAATTTGACTCAGGGTTCATTAACTCTAACTCTTATGCCTTATATATATATATATATATATATATATATATATATATATATATATATATATATATATATATATATATATATTTTGTGGTATTATTCCTTAGTTTATTAGGCTTTCTAATCTGCCCATGTAACGAGCCTCTAATCGATGATTCCCAAACCAAACGGTCTTAGGGCACCGGGTGAGAAAACACCCAAGGACTTAAGAACTCGAGCAAACAAGGCCACAAAACTAAGGATTTTATTATATGGACCACTTTTAGGCGTGAATACTTATGCTTTATTAGGCACAAATACCCAGCTTAATCAGAGGATTTTATATATTTTTTTCTTAAACTTATCTAATCATCTTTCGCATAAATACTTGTTGGCCCAAAGGCCTATCACCCTAGTTTTGATGATGATCAACTCATGAAGTTATGATTACTAATGATCTTGTTTTAATTAGTGACAGATTCATTATCAAGATCTTAGTAGGTGCATAGCTCAACAAAGGATAAAATATCAAGATTTGGAGCTAGCACGGTGTGATCCAAGGAGCATTTGGATCAAGCTTGGACCAAGTCAAGATGATGAGAAGACTTCAAGGGAAGACTTCAAGATCAAGGCTTGTGTCTAGGTATAAGATTTTTATGTTTTAGATAAAATGTAAAGGATAGATAGTTTGTGGATTGCTCAAGTTCATATCACACACACACTCTTGATAGAATTGTTTTCATAAAAGATTTTTGTGTTATGCAAAAGATTTTCATTTTGGAAAAATACAAGTTTGGTTTTTGGTGTTTCTCATATACTTATCCTTCAACCAAAACCATGTTTTATGCTTAATACCAAAAACCTAAATATTTCATCTTGATTGTGTAGTGGATCATATCCATACACACTATGCCTTAAAATGAACTATAATATCTTGTTTTTGTATTTTGAAGATGTTTTGGAAAAACAAAGTTTAGAAAACATGTTTTAGAAAATATAGTTTTTATCATGAGCCAAATATTTCCAAGTTACAAAAATAGTCCAATCTTTTATAACATGCCTTGATTTTATGCAAGCATGTTTGTATTTCAAAGTATATTGGTAAAACTATTTTTGTAGATTTTTAAGTATTTTATGGGATTTTACTAGAGCCAAAAAGACAAACTTTTTAATCCCAGAAAACTGTTTCAGGCTTCGGATAAGTCGACTTACAACCTTTTATAGTCGACTAATCCTGAAGTCGGTCGACCGGCCCGGTCGACCGACGTACACAGACGTGCACGCCTTTGTGCACTGGAGGACGGCCGACCGTGCCGGTCGACCGCTCCAGAGAGCTTGCTCTCTGAAAATCCCGACCGACCGCACGGGTCGACCGACAGAGAATTGATTCTCTGTTCCAGGTGCTCGGTCGACCCGGGCGGTCGACCGTGGCTCCAACGGTCAGAAATCCGACCGTTGGCGGTCGACCGGCAGTTCTGACAGATCCCAACGGCTAGTTTTCTGGTAGCCTATAAATTGGGGGTCTTGTCATTGTTTGAAGCTAAGATTTTAGGAGAGTTTTGAGCCAGTTTTTCCATACTTTCAGAAGAGTTTTCTCCACAAAATAGTGAGCAAATATTTCCTATCTAAAGGGAAGATTTTATAAAGAGTGTTTAAAGTGATTTCTTGAGTTTTTCACCATAGTCCTTTCCTTGCTTTTCTCACACCACACTTGAGCTATCCATTGCTATTCATCTTATAGGAGTGTTGTAGTGAGAGCTTTCATTGGTGATCAAGGTGTTGGATCACCAAGATTTCATTCTTGTACTTTGAGGAGACGGGCAAGTGTGCTCGTGGTTGTTTCGGGTTCGGGTGCGAACTCTTGTTGATCGAGGTGCGGCCTCGGCGAGCCGGTGGGCTTGTGGTGTGTAAGGGAGTAGAGAGTCCGAGGGCTTGTAGGTGTTGCGGCACCGAGGAGAGATCCATTGGGATCTTGCATAGTGGAAATCCTTCTTGTGTCGAAGGCGGGGACGTAGAGCAAGTGTGCTCGAACCTCGAAACATACCCTTGTGTTTGCAATTGCTATTCTCTCTCTCACTCTCTTTGTCTCTTGTTATATCTTGCATGTTATTTATTGTGTTCATCTTTATATGCATGATATATTCCTTGTGCTCATATTGATATATTGCTTGGGATTGTGACTAACACTTGTATTCAACCAAGAGAGCCAACGCGGCACCTCAACCCATTCGAGGGGAATCTAGAGGAGTTTGTCCAGAGCCCTTCACGGGGAATTCGACAACACTCTTATGTTATACATAGTGTATAGTGTAAAAGTTTTAATTTGGTCATAATTGTTTTTAGCTTCCGCATTATTTGCATCATTAGGCATTAAGTGACCATTAGATTAGCCATCACCTATTCACCCCCCTCTAGGTGAACTTACAATTGGTATCAGAGCTTGGTACTCTGATTTGGGTCTAACAACCTAGAGTTAAAGATCCTCATTTTAGGCTAATCACAAGATTTGTACACACACCATGGACTTCATGTCACCACCCACCTTTGACATTCTTAACATCCCAATTTGGAAGGTTAAGATGTCATTGTACCTCAAAGCCCTAGGTTTTCATGTATATCTTGCCACTACTAATAATGCATATTCTTTAGATGGTAAGAATTTTGAGGCTAATGCAAAAGCCCTTAATGCTTTAAAGTCTACCTTAGATGATGTTTATTTATCTAGAGTTGCTAATATTGATTCGGCTTTTGTAGTATGGAACACCCTCACCTCCCTTGGCGAAAAGGATCTATACTATGCGGGGAGCAACATCTCCAACGTATGCTATATGGTCCAAGGGGATAACCCCCTTGAGGTAAACTCCGAATCCGATGATAAGGACAAGTCATACGATGAGCTCACTTCATTTTGCCAAACAATTCTTGAGAGATATGACATGATTAAAAAGGAAAATAAAAACTTGAAAAAGAACATTGCTTGCATGCATATAGAACAAGATTCTTTTAAATCTAACATTGCATGTTTAGAAAAAGAAAATAACAATTTGAAAAAGGATTTTGATGCCATGCTTAATGAAAAAGGTTCATTAGAAAATAAAATGGCATGCTTAGAAAAAGAAAATAAAGATTTGAAAAATGAGAATGTTTCCTTGCTTTCTAAATTGAATGATTTATGTGAAGGGAACACTACTTTGAAAAGTAAAATTGATTTGGTGGAAAAACAAAGAGAAGTTGTTTTTCAAGAAAATAAATCTTTGAAAAGAAAAATTTGTGAAAAAAAAAAAGATTTTGTTTCACAAAAGAAAAAGAAAAATGATTCTTTATCTCATCATGCTTTTCATGCCACCTCTAATGAGATTAAAGATTTGAAAAATAAGATAAATAATTTGAGCTCTAATTTGAGCTCATGTGCATTCAATCATACTAGATTGGAATCCTTGTTTCAAAAGAAACAAGCTCCACATGTTCATGCACATTCACATGCTTATGTTGCACACCATGATCATACACCTACACATAAGCATACTAAGGTGTACGTATGTACACATTGTGGCCGCAAAGGCCATTTAGCAAAGTTTTGTTATGATAATAGTAATTCTCTAAATTTTGCTAATTATAAAAGATTTTGGGTTCCTTACAAGACTAACCCCAAAGGACCCAAGAAAATATGGGTACCAAAACCCCCACCTTTTGCTTTTTGATGTAGGTGAGGGCTCTCACAAGACGTGAGAGGATTGGTGCCTTGGTAGTGGATGCAATAGACTTGATGGACATACATTTGGATGCATCACTATCAAGGAGCTTTGGTGGGACAACCACCATGTTAGGAGCTTTGGCATTGGTAACAATCTCTAAACTCCTACCTTTAATGTACATGCTTTTAATTTCATATATCATATAGCATGTTCATATTTTTGTGTGCTTCATGTGGTATTTACATGCTTAGATGTAGAATGTGTCAAACTTGCATTTATACATATACAAATAGTGAATTACAATTGATTCATATACGATTGAACTTCATGCTCATTTGTATCCACTATATGCATATGTATATACTAGTTTTGACGATTCTTGTTTATACATGTTTTACCCTATTTTTATGCTTTACTTCATCTATATATTATTAATTCAAATCTAATAAATATACATGTATACCCGTGAGTCTCTTGCCTTCATGCAAGCATCATTAATAGACTCTTTTATATTTGGGATATGTATGTGTATTGTTAGGATTGGATTAATCATACATATACCATGCAGATTAGTGTTTTGATGAAAAATGATTTTTCGTGTTTTTTGTTGAAAATGTGACTTATGATCTTTTTGAGCTTCATTAACTATTTTCATAAAAATACTATTTACATGATAGTTTAACACTCACACTTTTGTTAAAAATATTTTAAGCCTTATAGACCATGAGTGCTTAAATTTTTGTGTATCTAGTTATGTTTATGAAAAACATAAGATTTGATTTATTTGAAGGATCTTTAACTAGTTATTCAAAATCAATTTAAACTAGTTATCTATTCTTCTATTAATTTATAAGATTGTCACATTATTCTATTTTTCTCAAAATTTATTTGATGCTTCATGCTTTGAATATTAGTTTATATGTTAGTTTTTGTCAACACTAGAATTTATACTTGTACATATCGTGGGCCACAAATAAATCTATTTATATTTGTGCTTGAATGCTTATTTGAACCCATGAAATGTGCTTGTATTGCTTAGTTTTGATGATACATACATTTTTAAACTTGTATTCCCACTTTTGGATTTGATTTATGATCATGTGTTTTCATTTCATGTATATGTGTATTTTGCCAAACCTTAAGATATACATGTATACCTCTTGAGTCATTTGCCTTTAATGCAAATCTATTTATATGGACTCATTTGTGTTTAAGAGATATGTATGTATACTTATTGTGTTGTCAAAACATACATATATCTTGAAATATAATTTTTTTTAAAATCTGATGATTTAAAGGAATATTGAAATAAATTGACATTTTTTCTTGAAGGATTTCGTACTAGTTTTAAAACATTTTCATATTAAGTAGTGCAAATTCTTCATATGGTAGAGTATATGATAAGCTTACTCTTCAATTGGTATCATTGGATATTTTCAATTGGTATCAATATGATTTTTATATACTCATATTTTGATTGTATGTATGAATGCTTTCAAATTCAAATTATATCAATTTCTATTGGTATTCTCTTTTCATACATATATGTGTTATTTGTGCTTAGTTAAAACTGTCTTACATATTTAAAGCACTATGTATATGCTAAGCTTAATTCAACTTTCAATTGACGATTCTTAAAGCTTATGCAATATGTTTACTTGATATCTTAAAATGTGTTTTATTAAGAAAGTTCAAAATTTTAAAGAAAAATTAAACATATTGATTGATTTGTATTACCCCTTCTTGATCTCTTTGCTTTTGACAAAAAGGGGGAGTAAAATTTGTTTGATTTGCTTTTACTTTGAACCTTTTGTTGATGATTGACAAAAAGGGGGAGAAGTATTTGAGTTATATGCATGTTTTCATTGCTTAAGGGGGAGAAGTATTTGTCTTCCTTGTTAGTTATGCATATATTTTTGTATTGCAAATAGGAGAAAAAGATTTTGATTTATGCTTGTTGCATCTCCATACTTGCATACATGTTTATGTGCTTCATTGTCATACATTATTATTTTGTGGTATGCATGAGTTAAGGGGGAGCTTCTTTGAAGCTTTACTTTAATCCATGCATATATAACTTCATGAGTTTTGTCATCATCAAAAAGGGGGAGATTGTTGCTTTATTAGGCACAAATACCCAGCTTAATCAGAGGATTTTATATATTTTTTTTCTTAAACTTATCTAATCATCTTTCGCATAAATATTTGTTGGCCCAAAGGCCTATCACCCTAGTTTTGATGATGATCAACTCATGAAGTTATGATTACTAATGATCTTGTTTTTAATTAGTGACAGATTCATTATCAAGATCTTAGTAGGTGCATAGCTCAACAAAGGATAAAATATCAAGATTTGGAGCTAGCACGGTGTGGTCCAAGGATCTTTTGGATCAAGCTTGGACAAAGTCAAGATGATGAGAGGACTTTAAGAGAAGACTTCAAGATCAAGGCTTGTGTCTAGGTATAAGATTTTTATGTTTTAGATAAAATGTAAAGGATAGATAGTTGGTGGATTGCTCAAGTTCATATCACACACACACTCTTGATAGAATTGTTTTCATAAAAGATTTTTGTGTTATGCAAAAGATTTTTCATTTTGAAAAAATACAAGTTTGGTTTTTGGTGTTTCTCATATACTTATCCTTCAACCAAAACCATGTTTTATGCCTAATACCAAAAACATAGATATTTCATCTTGATTGTGTAGTGGATCATATCCATACACACTATGCCTTAAAATGAACTATAATATCTTGTTTGTGTATTTTGAAGATGTTTTGGAAAAACAAAGTTTAGAAAACATGTTTTGGAAAATACAGTTTTTATCATGAGCCAAATATTTCCAAGTTACAAAAATAGTCCAATCTTTTATAACATGCCTTGATTTTGTGCAAGCATGTTTGTATTTCAAAGTATATTGGTAAAACTATTTTTGTAGATTTTTAAGTATTTTATGGGATTTTACTAGAGCCAAAAAAGACAAACTTTTTAATCCCAGAAAACTGTTTCAGGCTTCGGATAAGTCAACTTACAACCTTTTATAGTCGACTAATCCTGAAGTCGGTCGACCGGCCCGGTCGACCGACGTGCACAGACGTGCATGCCTTTGTGCACTGGAGGACGGCCGACCGTGCCGGTCGACCGCTCCAGAGAGCTTGCTCTCTGGAAATCCCGGCCGACCGCACGGGTCGACCGACAGAGAATTGATTCTCTGTTCCAGGTGCTCGGTCGACCCGGGCGGTCGACCGTGGCACCAACGGTCAGAAATCCGACCGTTGGCGGTCGACCGCGCCGGTCGACCGGCAGTTCTGACAGATCCCAACGGCTAGTTTTCTGGCAGCCTATAAATTGGGGGTCTTGTCATTGTTTGAAGCTAAGATTTTAGGAGAGCTTTGAGCCAGTTTTTCCCATACTTTCAGAAGAGTTTTCTCCACAAAATAGTGAGCAAATATTTCCTATCTAAAGGGAAGATTTTATAAAGAGTGTTTAAAGTGATTTCTTGAGTTTTTCACCATAGTTCTTTCCTTGCTTTTCTCACACCACACTTGAGCTATCCATTGCTATTCATCTTATAGGAGTGTTGTA
Organism: Agave tequilana; assembly: GCA_038442645.1. Classification (NCBI taxonomy): domain Eukaryota; kingdom Viridiplantae; phylum Streptophyta; class Magnoliopsida; order Asparagales; family Asparagaceae; genus Agave; species Agave tequilana. The sequence goes on along the minus strand of JAVJIF010027007.1, from coordinate 24,868 downwards.
GTGAGAGCTTTCATTGGTGATCAAAGTATTGGATCACCAAGATTTCATTCTTGTACTTTGAGGAGACGGGCAAGTGTGCTCGTGATTGTTTCGGGTTCGGGTGCGAACTCTTGTTGATCGAGGTGCGGCCTCGGCGAGCCGGTGGGCTTACGGTGTGTAAGGGACTAGAGAGCCCGAGGGCTTGTAGGTGTTGCGGCACCGAGGAGAGATCCATTGGGATCTTGCATAGTGGAAATCCTTCGTGTGTCGAAGGCGGGGATGTAGAGCAAGTGTGCTCGAACCTCGAAACATACCCTTGTGTTTGCGATTGCTATTCTCTCTCTCACTCTCTTTGTCTCTTGTTATATCTTGCATGTTATTTATTGTGTTCATCTTTATATGCATGATATATTCCTTGTGCTCATATTGATATATTGCTTGGGATTGTGACTAACACTTGTATTCAACCAAGAGAGCCAACGCGGCACCTCAACCCATTCAAGGGGAATCTAGAGGAGTTTGTCCAGAGCCCTTCACGGGGAATTCGGCAACACTCTTGTGTTATACATAGTGTATAGTGTAAAAGTTTTAATTTGGTCATAATTGTTTTTAGCTTCCGCATTATTTGCATCATTAGGCATTAAGTGACCATTAGATTAGCCATCACCTATTCACCCCCCTCTAGGTGAACTTACAATTGGTATCAGAGCTTGGTACTCTGATTTGGGTCTAACAACCAAGAGTTAAAGATCCTCATTTTAGACTAATCACAATATTTGTACACACACCATGGACTTCATGTCACCACCCACCTTTGACATTCTTAACATCCTAATTTGGAAGGTTAAGATGTCATTGTACCTCAAAGCCCTAGGTTTTCATGTATATCTTGCCACTACTAATAATGCATTTTCTTTAGATTGTAAGAATTTTGAGGCTAATGCAAAAGCCCTTAATGCTTTAAAGTCTACCCTAGATGATGTTTATTTATCTAGAGTTGCTAATATTGATTCGGATTTTGTAGTATGGAACACCCTCACCTCCCTTGGCGAAAAGGATCTATACTATGCGGGGAGCGATTCGGACGTTGGAAGCAACATCTCCAACGTATGCTATATGGTCCAAGGGGATAACCCCCTTGAGGTAAACTCCGAATCCGATGATGAGGACATGTCATATGATGAGCTCACTTCATTCTGCCAAACAATTCTTGAGAAATATGACATGATTAAAAAGGAAAATAAAAACTTGAAAAAGAACATTGCTTGCATGCATATAGAACAAGATTCTTTTAAATCTAACATTGCATGTTTAGAAAAAGAAAATAACAATTTGAAAAAGGATTTTGATGCCATGCTTAATGAAAAAGGTTCATTAGAAAATAAAATGGCATGCTTAGAAAAAGAAAATAAAGATTTGAAAAATGAGAATGTTCCTTACTTTCTAAATTGAATGATTTATGTGAAGGGAACACTACTTTGAAAAATAAAATTGATTTGGTGGAAAAACAAAGAGAAGTTATTTTTCAAGAAAATAAATCTTTGAAAAGAAAAATTTGTGAAAAAGAAAAAGATTTTGTTTCACAAAAGAAAAAGAAAAATGATTCTTTATCTCATCATGCTTTTCATGCCACCTCTAATGAGAGTAAAGATTTGAAAAATAAGATAAATAATTTGAGCTCTAATTTGAGCTCATGTGCATTCAATCATACTAGATTGGAATCCTTGTTTCAAAAGAAACAAGCTCCACATGTTCATGCACATTCACATGCTTATGTTGCACACCATGATCATACACCTACACATAAGCATACTAAGGTGTACGTATGTACACATTGTGGCCGCAAAGGCCATTTAGCAAAGTTTTGTTATGATAATAGTAATTCTCTAAATTTTGCTAATTATAAAAGATTTTGGGTTCCTTACAAGACTAACCCCAAAGGACCCAAGAAAATATGGGTACCAAAACCCCCACCTTTTGCTTTTTGATGTAGGTGAGGGCTCTCACAAGATGTGAGAGGATTGGTGCCTTGGTAGTGGTTGCAATGGACTTGATGGACATACATTTGGATGCATCACTATCAAGGAGCTTTGGTGGGACAACCACCATGTTAGGAGCTTTGGTATTGGTAACAATCTCTATACTCCTACCTTTAATGTACATGCTTTTAATTTCATATATCATATAGCATGTTCATATTTTTGTGTGCTTCATGTGGTATTTACATGCTTAGATATATAATGTGTCAAACTTACATTTATACATATACATAGTGAATTACAATTGATTCATATACGATTGAACTTCATGCTCATTTGTATCCACTATATGCATATGTATAGACTAGTTTTGATGATTCTTGTTTATACATGTTTTACCCTATTTTTATGCTTTACTTCATATATATATTATTAATTCAAATCTAATAAATATACATGTATACCCGTGAGTCTCTTGCCTTCATGCAAACATCATTAATAGACTCTTTTATATTTGGGATATATATGTGTATTGTTAGGATTGGATTAATCATACATATACCATGAAAATTAGTGTTTTGATGAAAAATGATTTTTCGTGTTTTTTGTTGAAAATGTGACTTATGATTTTTGAGCTTCATTGACTATTTTCATAAAAATGCTATTTACATGATAGTTAACACTCACACTTTTGTTAAAAATATTTTAAGCCTTATAGACCATGAGTGCTTAAATTTTTGTGTATCTAGTTATGTTTATGAAAAACATAAGATTTGATTTATTTGAAGGATCTTTAACTAGTTATTCAAAATCAATTTAAACTAGTTATCTATTCTTCTATTAATTTATAAGTTTGTCACATGATTCTATTTTTCTCAAAATTTATTTGATGCTTCATGCTTTGAATATTAGTTTATATGTTAGTTTTTGTCAACACTAGGATTTATACTTGTACATATCGTGGGCCACAAATAAATCTATTTATATTTGTGCTTGAATGCTTATTTGAACCCATGAAATGTGCTTGTATTGCTTAGTTTTGATGATACATACATTTTTAAACTTGTATTCCCACTTTTGGATTTGATTTATGATCATGTGTTTTCATTTCATGTATATGTGTATTTTGCCAAACCTTAAGATATACATGTATACCTCTTGAGTCATTTGCCTTTAATGCAAATCTATTTATATGGACTCATTTGTGTTTAAGAGATATGTATGTATACTTATTGTGTTGTCAAAACATACATATATCTTGAAATATAATTTTTTTTAAAATCTGATGATTTAAAGGAATATTGAAATAAATTGACATTTTTGCTTGAAGGATTTCGTACTAGTTTTAAAACATTTTCATATTAACTAGTACAAATTCTTCATATGGTAGAGTATATGATAAGCTTACTCTTCAATTGGTATCATTGGATATTTTCAATTGGTATCAATATGATTTTTTTATACTCATATTTTGATTATATGTATGAATGCTTTCAAATTCAAATTATATCAATTTCTATTGGTATTCTCTTTTCATACATATATGTGTTATTTGTGCTTAGTTAAAATTGTCTTACATATTTAAAGCACAATGTATATGCTAAGCTTAATTCAACTTTCAATTAATGATTCTTAAAGCTTATGCAATATGTTTACTTGATATCTCAAAATGTGTTTTATTAAGAAAGTTCAAAATTTTAAAGAAAAATTAAACATATTGATTGATTTGTATTACCCCTTCTTGATCTCTTTGCTTTTGACAAAAAGGGGGAGTAAAATTTGTTTGATTTGCTTTTACTTTGAACCCTTTATTGATGATTGACAAAAAGGGGGAGAAGTTTTTGAGCTATATGCATGTTTTCATTGCTTAAGGGGGAGAAGTATTTGTCTTCCTTGTTAGTTATGCATATATTTTTGTATTGCAAATAGGAGAAAAGATTTTGCTTTATGCTTGTTGCATCTCCATACTTGCATACATGTTTATGTGCTTCATTGTAATACGTTATTATTTTGTGGTATGCATGAGTTAAGGGGGAGCTTCTTTGAAGCTTTACTTTAATCCATGCATATATAACTTCATGAGTTTTGTCATCATCAAAAAGGGGGAGATTGTTGGCCCAAAGGCCTATCACCCTAGTTTTGATGATGATCAACTCATGAAGTTATGATTACTAATGATCTTGTGTTTAATTAGTGATAGATTCATTATCAAGATCATAGTAGGTGCATAGCTCAACCAAGGATAAAATATCAAGATTTGGAGCTAGCACAGTGTGATCCAAGGAGCTTTTGGATCAAGCTTGGACCAAGTCAAGATGATGAGAAGACTTCAAGGGAAGACTTCAAGATCAAGGCTTATGTCTAGGTATAAAATTTTTATGTTTTAGATAAAATGTAAAGGATAGATAGTTGGTGGATTGCTCAAGTTCATATCACACACACACTCTTGATAGAATTGTTTTCATAAAAGATTTTTGTGTTATGCAAAAGATTTTTCATTTTGGAAAAATACAAGTTTGGTTTTTGGTGTTTCTCATATACTTATCCTTCAACCAAAACCATGTTTTATGCTTAATACCAAAAACATAGATATTTCATCTTGATTGTGTAGTGGATCATATCCATACACACTATGCCTTAAAATGAACTATAATATCTTGTTTTTGTATTTTGAAGATGTTTTGGAAAAACAAAGTTTAGAAAACATGTTTTGGAAAATACAGTTTTTATCATGAGCCAAATATTTCCAAGTTACAAAAATAGTCCAACTTTTATAACATGCCTTGATTTTGTGCAAGCATGTTTGTATTTCAAAGTATATTGGTAAAACTATTTTTGTAGATTTTTAAGTATTTTATGGGATTTTACTAGAGCCAAAAAGACAAACTTTTTAATCCCAGAAAACTGTTTCAGGCTTCGGATAAGTCGACTTACAACCTTTTATAGTCGACTAATCCTGAAGTCGGTCGACCGGGCCGGTCGACCGACGTGCACAGACGTGCACGCCTTTGTGCACTGGAGGACGGCCGACCGTGCCGGTCGACCGCTCCAGAGAGCTTGCTCTCTGGAAATCCCAGCCGACCGCACGGGTCGACCGACAGAGAATTGATTCTCTGTTCCAGGTGCTCGGTCGACCCGGGCGGTCGACCGTGGCTCCAACGGTCAGAAATCCGACCGTTGGCGGTCGACCGCGCCGGTCGACTGGCAGTTCTGACAGATCCCAACGGCTAGTTTTCTGGCAGCCTATAAATTGGGGGTCTTGTCATTGTTTGAAGCTAAGATTTTAGGAGAGCTTTGAGCCAGTTTTTCCCATACTTTCAGAAGAGTTTTCTCCACAAAATAGTGAGCAAATATTTCCTATCTAAAGGGAAGATTTTATAAAGAGTGTTTAAAGTGATTTCTTAAGTTTTTCACCATAGTTCTTTCCTTGCTTTTCTCACACCACACTTGAGCTATCCATTGCTATTCATCTTATAGGAGTGTTGTAGTGAGAGCTTTCATTGGTGATCAAAGTGTTGGATCACCAAGATTTCATTCTTGTACTTTGAGGAGACGGGCAAGTGTGCTCGTGGTTGTTTCGGGTTCGGGTGCGAACTCTTGTTGATCGAGGTGCGGCCTCGGCGAGCCGGTGGGCTTGCGGTGTGTAAGGGACTAGAGAGTCCGAGGGCTTGTAGGTGTTGCGGCACCGAGGAGAGATCCATTGGGATCTTGCATAGTGGAAATCCTTCGTGTGTCGAAGGCGGGGATGTAGAGCAAGTGTGCTCGAACCTCGAAACATACCCTTGTGTTTGCGATTGCTATTCTCTCTCTCACTCTCTTTGTCTCTTGTTATATCTTGCATGTTATTTATTGTGTTCATCTTTATATGCATGATATATTCCTTGTGCTCATATTGATATATTGCTTGGGATTGTGACTAACACTTGTATTCAACCAAGAGAGCCAACGCGGCACCTCAACCCATTCAAGGGGAATCTAGAGGAGTTTGTCCAGAGCCCTTCACGGGGAATTCGGCAACACTCTTATGTTATACATAGTGTATAGTGAAAATTTTAATTTGGTCATAATTATTTTTAGCTTCCGCATTATTTGCATCATTAGGCATTAAGTGACCATTAGATTAGCCATCACCTATTCACACCCCCTCTAGGTGAACTTACAATACTAAGGCTTGCTTAGGCCAAAGCACCTAGCTAATCAATAATAGATTTGTTTATCTTTTTTTTTCAAACTTATCTAATTATCTTTCGCATAAATACTAAGGCTTGCTTAGGCCAAAGCACCTAGCTAATCAATAATTAGATATTATATATATATATATATATATATTTTATATATATATATATATTTATAAGGCATAAGAATCTTTGTTTTTGAACCCTAAGTGTGTAAGTGTATGAAGTGTGCATATTTCATCAAGGTAAAGATCAAGACTAAATTACTTTGACAAATTTTCTTCCTTACCCTAAAAATCAAACAAATAATCTTATTTTGACCAAGTATAAGAAATCCTAATTTGGATTTTCCTATTCCTTAAAATTAACTTAATTTCTTACAAAAAATATGTCAAAATATTGTTTCTATTTTTAAAAAGTTTTTAAAAGTAAAGAAAATGTTAATTATTATTATTGTTATTATTATTTTATTAAAAAAAAACTAAGTTATGTTAGACCCTCCCCCACACCTATCTCATGCATTGTCCTCAATGTATGAATTAATGCATAGATGCATGAAAAAGAAGAAAGGGAAGGAAAATGTTACCTTAAGGTGGTGGTTCCGGTGGTGGTCTGATTGATCCACGAAATGCGGCCCAATTAACTTTTCTTGGGGCTCGGAGGAACCCACCAGAAATTACTGTATTATAACCCACTAAAAAGATGTGTCCATAAAGGATTTTATTAAGTATTTGACCCCATCTAATTTCCAAATTCCATAATAAATTTCGGAGTCAAATTTGTCAACCACCTTATCACAGAATGGAGTATGAAATGATAGAAATGATTGACTTGGACTCAGGAAGTATAGGAACTAATACCGACTCAGGAAGGTGACTTAAGTCAAGTAAAGGTTCAGGAGTCGAAATAAGTTCAGGAATTGGGTCCAAGTCAAGAAATTGAAACTCAAGTCCACAATTATTTTCCAACAATGGAATGTGACTTAATGTTGGTGATTCAAGTTCATGAATGATAGGTGGGGGAATCAAAACTGACTCGAAAATATTACTCAAGTTTGGTAACAAAACAGGAGTCAATATTGATTCAGAAAGGTGAACTGGATCACAGATTTGAGAATCTAGGTCACATATCTCATTGAGTTCAATATCATAAAAATGAGAACTTGCCAATTTGTCAATAGGATCTTCAAAAGTGTATAATTGGTCAAGTTCAATATGATCCTCAAAGATGGCTGATTCAATTTCATTATGAATTGGTACAGGATCCAATGTTGACTCCGGGAAAAGATTGAAGTCAGGTGAAGATCCCGGAGTCATTATTGAATCAGGAAGAAGAATTGAATCACTAAGTTGGGGTTCAAGATCATATTCATTCTCAAGTTCTATTTCAGGAAAGGAATAACTTGCCAAACTGTCAATATCTTTTTCAAAAGTTGGAGTTTGGGCAAGTTCAAATGGTTCTTCTGAAATAGAATCTTGATTTCCAAAACAACATGACTCTTCGGCTCTAACATAATGGAAAGTGACATCAGAACGGTGGGAACGTAGAGATTCGACCATCATATCTATGTCACGATTACGAGCGTTTTGAGCCTGAGTCATGGCTTCAAGCATCTTTTCATAGTTGATAGGCTTATTATTTTGATGAAAAGATGAAGTATTGTCTTGAAATTGGTGGTGAAATTGTGAGTCCATCAGATTTTGGGATCTGTGTTTAGGCTCACGCATACTCATTTCCAAAATTGATAGTTTTCTATTTTGGACTGGTGGATCTGAGTATGGATCTTGAAAATATTGTGGACTAGGTGGAGAAGGAGGACAAGTTGGTTGAAAATTATGCTCGGGGGAGGTGAATCCCCACTGACTCGGTGAAGAGTTGAAATCATTATGGAAATTATAGTTATTAGATTGGGGGTATGGGTTATATTGATTCGGATAAGACCAATCCGGCACACTAGGTTGGTTAAAGTTATGATATGCCAGGTTGGTAATATCCGAAAATGAAGTCGGTGTGTAATATGGATTATTATTAAAGTTGGAAAAATTATTATAAGCCATATCACAAAATGGAATACAAACAAAAAGAAAGAAAACAAACAAAGAAAAAGGAAAAATTCTAACCTAAGTTAGGGTAGACCTATGACCTAGACGACTCCTAACTGGTTAGACTGTCCACGGGAGGTCCAATGCAGACTTTGACCACAAGCTAATCAGCCAGGTTAGGGCAAGGTTGGTGGGAGATTTTCCGTCAAAGACGTTCCTTAATTAAATAACCACCAGCCTTCGGGCTTTCGGCCCTTAATCCCTTTCCTAGACGCTGATTTGGCAGGAGTCAAATTCCAACACCTTTCCCCCTTAGGATAATCTCCTAATTGAGTCCGAGATGTCCCTAGGGCCAATGTCTACTCATTTTTAGTTAGGTTTGGGTTAGTGAGTGCTTGGAATCTGATTTTTGGGCTAAGGAAGGGTGATTAAATCCCCACCTTATCTTGTTAATGGGTGGTGCCCTTAAAATCAATTTGTGCAAGTGTACAAGATAAATAAGAGTCACTCAAAGCGATATAAATCAACCAAGAAGTGAGTCCTATGCTAAATGCAATGCATACGTACCTTGCTCCAGCACTCTTCAACAGTAAAAATAAATGAATTGAAAAGACACATGCCATGCAAACGTCTAATCAATTTTTTTATCTTTGCAACAAATGTTTTACTGTTGATTATTAGCAGGCTTATGTGATGGTAGGCCTGTCAATGGGTCGGGTTCGGGGTGGTACAAGTGGTACCATAACCGGACCCGTTTACCCAAGAGGGTACCATACCTGTCCCGTTTACCCGCGGGTCCAGAAGGTGGGTTTCCATACCCGGACCCGCTATACCCGCGGGTCCAGACCGTTTACCCAGACCCATAACAAAAAAAAAACATAAACAAATACGGTAACAAAAACACATGAAGAGAGGGAAAAAATTTTTGTAAAGAGAAGGAAAGCATGTTTTAATATCAATAAAAGATGAAATGCAACCAGGTGTAAGAGGTGGAGGGAAAATTTTCGATGAAAGACTCTAATAAAAAAAATTTAAAGCAACGCCCCCAAATTTATTTGGGAAAACACAACAATAGAATCACCCACTAATCAACCAACAGTCTTCAATATTAAAGCACAAAGGGATCATTTACTGATAGAGTCTTGAGAGGGTTTTAATTCTATTAGTATTATTTATATTTATGTTTTGAAATGGGTAAATGGATAATCGGGTCTGATTCAAGTAAAATCAAACCCTTCCCATTTAATACTCGGGTATACGGGTATACGGGTAAACAGGTATGGGTCCAGAGCAACCCTTTCCATACCCGCTTAATCGGGTCGGGTCCGGGTCTGGACCCGACCCATTGACAGGCCTATGTGATGGCATATAAGAAAAAGTAAAGTTACAGAAAACTACAATTTACAAAGCAAGCAGCCCTGCAAAAAGACAGTTAGTAGTCCACACCTTTTTGCCGCATTTTCGCGGCTTTGGCCGCGGATCTGCGGCAAAGCAGAGGGCACTTAGTCTCTGCTTTCTAGAGCAGAGGCCCAAGGCCACTTATATGTTACTGCAACTTTAATTTCCTGTTTTGCTTGCCCTTAACCTGCAACAGAGAAGAAAATTCATTTAGTTCTAAAAAAAATTTCAAGAAAAAATAGATTTCAATAAAAACAACGTTACCCTCCCCGGCAACGGGGCCAAAATTTTGATTGAGGCTAAACCTGCGCACAAAATACGGAATTACAGAACTTAGAATGAAGATGTGCAAGTGCTCAATTCTTACCGCTATAGCAAGTGGCTATGCGGGTCGTGATCCACAAGGAGGGTTTTGCGATAGAAGCGTTTACGTTTCTTTATTGAAATCTTTATGAAAACAAAACGAAGATTCTTCTTTGGTTAAAGTTAAGAAAATGAAAAAGAGTTAATAGTTAAAGTTAAGAAGAAAGTGGTAGAATAGAAAGTGAAAAAAATCAGAAAATGGCGAAAGCGACTATGTACAAATGATTATTTACAAGGAAGTGAAAAGGAGTGGTGTTGGTGATTTAATTTACAGAAATAAAAGAAAATAAATAAAAACAATTACTTGCCTTCTTTTCACCAAAAGCTTACCTTGAGTCTTTGCTACGATGTTACCTTGAATTGGAGGCAATCAGCGCATAGCCCATAAGAGTCGATTTTTGGTTTCTTCCACATTACATCATCAAGATACTCAAGCATGAAATGATACAGAGAGACTCACAATTTCATCGTCATGAGCTATCGATGGCACTTGCAAAAGCAAGGCTCTTTCGATGCTTTAGACTCACTTGGAAGACAGTTGTACCAAAAAAAAAGTGAAGTAGAAAAGAAGAAGAAGAAGAAAACTAAAAAGAAGTACATACGAAGAAAGAACATCGATTCGATTTTATAACGATCAAAGAGAAAGAAATAAACCTTACACCATTATCACTTTTAGCTCAAGCTTCATTCTTATTCTTCGATGAAAGTCGATCTCCTCTGAATTACATAAATAAAAACTAAAATTACATGAACAAGAAAAACAAAAACCTAAACTAAGAAATGAAAAACTAGTCTAAATCCTAACTCTGCATGGTCGTTCCTTTTGCCTTTAGTGCAGGTATTTATAGGAGAAATGGAGAGGGTAGAGGAGTATGAAGATAAGTAAATCTGGCAATTTTTGAACTCCCCTTATCTTTAAACTTGATTTGAGGTGGATATTCAGTTCTGATCTGCAGTTTGTTGGTGTATTGATTACTGAATATCACTTTTCAAATGATAGAATTAGAAATAATGATCAACATAAGAGTTGTAGCTCTGTAAGTCTGCTTTCTGGATTATCTTGAATCATCAGAATTGAGATTCTGTAGCAAAAGTTATGATTCGAATACTAAAATGTATCCAGTTAGAATCTGAATCAAACTTGCTTCATCTCATCGTTGATCTTCTCTCTATCCATTTATCTCTCTGTATTTGATATTATCCTCAGTTGATCTTTGCTTCAACCGATCGATTCTGAGAGGATTCTTCTCAACCGGTTTTCAACCTCTTGATTTTGCCCTGATTCACTGAGTTCAAATTAATTCTGATTTAACTCAGAATTTAGTGGGCTTTTGGGCTCATTTCTCTTCATTCTCCTTAAGGAATAGGCCTGCAAATAAATTAAAATTTAATTAGGACAATGCAGATTTTATTGTATAATAAGTATGGAAATATGATACTAAATGTGCAACATTAGCGACCAATCAGCAGACGAGCATCCCACGACACTCCCTACAGTTCCCCAGATCCGGATTATAGCCCAGGCCTGGGCGAAGTCTTGGTTCATGGAGAAGGAGTCTTCCGGAACACTAGATCTAGGGTTGCAATACCCTACAGTTATGAACAGCCATCTTCCTCAACTGCAGTAACCTCACCAGAACCAATGAACGGATTAGTCTAATGGTCTGATGAAGAGGATGAAGATAGTGGATATGCCTCTTCGGCGACAGTCAGCTCGGTACGAACGATAGAGTATCAATGAATATGCCTGATGACGATAATGATGACCTTCGTCGACGGTTGGAAGTTCAGGATCAAACTTCTAAGACCCAGCAAGAAGCTTTGGACAACATCCAACAGATGCTCGCTCAACTCCTCAATAACCAGAATAACAATGATAACGGGAATAACCATGATGAGGAAGAACATCTTAGTAATGAACAGCCAAAGACGGAGAAGTCGAAGAAGGGTTCTTCTTTGGACGCTGAAGTCCTTAAAGGCATCCAAGCTCAAATCGTATCCCTAGCTCAGAGGGATGAACTAAAGAAGTAGGGGCAGTCTATCCTTATCCGTTGGAATGGGATTCAGTACCATACCCACCAAAGTTCAAATCACCAACGTTACATACGTACGATGGTAAGAGCTCACCAAACCAGCACATCTACTATTTTCAGTCTCAGACTGGTAATGTTATAGACAATGATGCTATCATGGCTAGGCTATTCATTGGCACTTTAAAGGGGGTAGCATTCGGCTAGTTCTGAAGTCTCCCTCTGGGCTCTGTCAATTCTTGGATCGACCTAGAAACCAGATTTCTTTCTCGTTTCTATGAGGACGATACTGAGGTAACCATGGACAAACTCCTCTCTACCGTATAGAAGAAGGGCGAATCTGTCCGTGACTAATCGAGCGGTTCAGAAACTTGTCTCTGTTGTGCCCAGAAGGAATGCCATTACCCATACTCTTACAGACGTGCAGGCACAACTTCTTAGACCAAGTAGAGGTTCACATAGGGCTGTCAAAGCCCATACCTGGAAAGAACTGATCGAGCAAGCTGAGATAGCCGAAAAGTCGGCTAAAAAGTTTGAACCATCCACCCCTAAAGGCAAATGGGGTATGAATAATAAAGGACGTGGCGACATGGCGCAGCCTTCTCATGCCAAAGGGAAAGAGACTATGTCCGTAGAATTGTCAGGGGATGTTCAGTCGAAGGCCAAGAAGAGCGGCTTCAATAATCAGGAGTCTAAGTTTCTTCCAAAATAATACACCTTCAAAGACGATCAGGTGGTCACAATATTTCATTTACTCCACAAAGGGAATAAATTGAAGTTGTCGGATGCTCGACGTCCTAATGAAATAGGACGCACGAACGATCCCAAATACTGTCTCTTTTATAGGATGATTCATTATCCTACCGATAAGTGCTTTGTCCTCAAGGACAAAATTCAAGCTTTAATCGACGCCGGAGTCCTGACACTGAAGTCAGAGCAAAAGAAAGTCACTGCAAACATGGTGACCCTTGAGTTTGGCAAAACCCCAAAGGTCACAGCTCCTGACGGGACCTTTCAGATTCCTGCACCACGACTGAAAGTCAAACATCCTGTAGCCAAAACTCAAGAGAATAAGGGTCTTGTTCCCTTGACACTGGCGACGAGGGAAATCATGTGGATACACCCAAACCTTGTCCAAGATGAACAATGGGATTCAAAGAAGTCCAATTCAAAGGGCAAATCTTGCAATGTCATCTCCATCCTGCCAGACGATGACAATCTTGCAGCAGCTTCTCTCAGTGACTCTGAAGGAGAAAAGCACGCTTGCACAATGCGGGCTGATGTACCTCAGCCAACAGGTACTCGATCTGAAAAATCATACTTAAAACAGTATGAGAAAGCTACTGACGAGACACAACAGCAGACGACGTCAGTACAAGTACCAGCACCCGCTTCAGTTCTAACCAAGGGAAAGGAGAAGCCAAGAGAAGTTCTGTTCGACCATGTCCTGAAGAAGCCTTCAGGCCCAGGGCTTGACACGCCCTTTCGTTTTGATATATTGGCCCAGCTGGCTAATATCCTGGCTCGTATTTACCATACACGAGCTCCTTCGTCTCTTAAAGGAGATAAGAGAAGCACTCAGAAATGCACTGACGTACATGCCAGAAATCCCTAAAGATGACGCTCAGTCCTCTTGCCCTGAATGCCATCATGTACAATCAAAGGTACCTGCCATTACCTTTACAGCGGAAGATATGCTCCTCAAGGACAACAAGCACGATCGACCTTTGTACGGGATACATCGGTTCAACATGCATTGAAAGGGTACAGGTTGATCTGGGGTCTACATTCAGCATCATCCCCAAAAGGCTCCTCTACTTTCTCGGTATACCATTATATAGGTTGTCCGCAACCACTACTATAATATACGGTTTTAATGTCGGGAGTTGTCATCCACTTGGAAAAATTTGACTCCGTTGCAGAATCGGGAGCCTGAAGTCAGAAGTCATGTGCTATGTCATTGACGCTAACACGTCATACAACTTGCTACTAGGACGACTGTGGATCCACGCCAACTGGATCGTTCCCTCCACTCTGCACCAGTGCTTCAAATATGTTGAAGATGATGCAACAGTACGAACTATCTTTGCTGAGAAGCAACCATTCAAAGGGGTAGAAAATTACTTTACTGATACTCTCCTGTATTAAGAGACCGGTGAAACATCGAAAGAATAACTGCCAGACGATGATGATAGTGGCAATGAGGCGGATTCAAAATCTGAAGCAGACATGCCAGCCATTTTCATTGGTGAACCAATTATAGCATGTCTTAATAATCCCTAATGTAACACTCCTTCTGAAGATGAGGGCGAATGGGTAGTTAATGATAATATTCCTTTGATTATTCTGTGAGTGTTGGATTGTTTGAATCCGTTACGGATAGCTCTCTGCACATGCCTTTACATAAACCAAGTGCATCCGGTACACCTATGGAATCTATAGAGGGGGCCGTTTTAGTGATCCCTCCATCCAAAATGGGGTACAATCTGAAGCATGAGAAGGGCTTGAATTTCGAAAAAGGAAGACATAGTTTTGCTGCGCAACTTTGTGCCAAGAGGGAACCTGTAAATTTCTATGATAAACACACATAGGGGGTTGGGATACGTTACACCCACACCACCAGCAACGGTGCAATCCAAGGATGACAAACTGATCCCATCGCATTTTGCCTCTTCCTCCGAGTGGGACTCAGATGTCAGTGTGGGAATGATGTTCGAAAATCTTACCGTTAATATGACTTCAACCAGTCAATTGGAGCCGGCAGAAGCTACTGACGAGGAACCATGGGCTCAGCAATTAGATCTCCAATGGGAAAAGCGATCTGAATAGCGTGAACCACCTACTAAAGACAAGGTGATCCAGGTCAATTTGGGTAGTTAAGATCACCCTAAACCCATCCTTATAAGTGAAAGCTTATCACTTATGGAAAAAGAAGAATTAATAATACTCGTAAAGGAATATATAGACGTTTTTGCATGGAACTACGAAGACATGTCCGGAATTGACCTATAAGTAGCCATGCATCGTCTGAATATCAAACCTGACGCCAAGCCAGTCAAGCAGCAACAACGTCGTTTTGCCCGAACATTATGGAGGCTATTGAAGTCGAAGTTCATAAGCTCATTGCATGCGGCTTCATACGGGAGGAACAACATCCAGATTGGGTTGCTAATATCGTTCCCGTCCTTAAGAAGAATGGAAAAATATGAATCTGCATCGACTACCGTGAACTCAATACAGCTTGTCCTAAAGACGAATTCCCACTGCCCATCACCGATGTCATGATTGACAATACCTGTGGATTCGAAAGAATGTCTTTCATGGATGATTTTTTAGGGTACAATCAGATTAAGATGTATCCCGACGACGAGAAGCATACTTCGTTCCGAACACCATTGGGAGTGTACTGTTACACTGTGATGCCCTTCGGACTAAAGAACGCCGGAGCAACCTATCAGCAGGCAATGAACACAATTTTCCCTAATCATCTCCGAAAAACGGAAGAATGCTATATCAACGACATTGCTATCAAAAGCCGCAATAAGAGTGACCATCTTCGTGACTTGAGAACAATGTTCGACATAATGCGGACTCATCAGCTGAAGATGAATCTGACAAAATCCTTCTTGGGGGTTTCGAGTGGCAAGTTTCTTGGATTTATTGTCACATCAAAAGGAATTCATCTTGACCCAGATAAAGTCAAAGCCATTCAGAGCATGCATCCACCTAGGAATTTCAAAGAGCTTAGAGGCTTGCAAGGTAGACTGGCTTATATTAGAAGATTCATCGCAAATCTCTCATGCCGCTGTCAATCGTTCACCTGACTCATGAAAAAGGGTGCTTCCTTTGTATGGGATCAAGCTTGTCAGGAAGCTTACTAGGATATCAAGAGATATCTCACAAAACTCCAGTCCTAGTTGGCACCCACATCAGGGAAACCGTTCTTTCTTTATGTGAAAGCTATGGACCAATCTCTTGGCGCCTTGCTTGCTCAAAAAGATGATAGTGGTCACGAACAGGCCATTTATTATCTGAGCAGGACTCAGATAGGGGCGGAATCTCGCTATAATCTTATTGAGAAGGAGTGCTTAGCTCTTGTCTTTGCCATTCAGAAGATACGACACTACTTGGTCGGCCAAACCATGTTGGCCCAAAGGCCTTCCACTCTAGTTTTGATGATGATTAACTCATGTAGTTATGAGTACTAATAATCTTGTGATTTTAGTTTCAGATCATTAACCAAGATATTAGTTGGTGTTTAGCTTCAACAAGATGATTTGGAAGCTTGCACATGTTGATTCAAGAGCCCAAGCGTCAAAGATCATATATAGCATTGCTTGGTGAATCACGGTTTGGACCGAGTCAACTTGGAGACGGCGCTCTACAAGAAGACTTAGGTATCCCTAGTTTAGTTTGTGTTTAGAGCCTAATTGTAAAGATTAGTATAGTATGATAAGCTCAAGTTCACAACACACACGTTTCATGTTTTTGAATATTGGTTTTCAGATTTTGGTTTACCGATCTTGGTTTTCATGAATAGATTTTTTATCGAAATAACTTTACATGGTTTATGTATATTAGATTTGTTCTATATACATGCATGCTTCAATTGTTTAGACAAACTTTGTTTGATAATCTATTCCATGTGTTTATGTTTTGGCATTTACAACAAAACATATTTTTGGACTTAATGACAAAAAATCATGATATATATGTTTCTTGTATATTGAATTCTATTCATATACAATATGCTTCAATGTGTTTAAATATCATATTTTTGTATCATGGATGAGTTTTAGACAATGTGTATTTTCTATTCAAAATACAAGGTTTTAGAAAATACGGTTTTTGGTTTTTGGCAAAATTTCTATAACACAAAAATAGTCAAATATGTTTGAAATTTGTGTTAGAATTTTTAACACAAGTTTGTATTTCAATATAAAATGATAAAACTATTTTTGTGGAATTTTAGAGATTTTGTGGGATTTATTATAATATTTTTTCCCCAGATTTCAGACCTGTTTTTGTCTGCCAGGCTTTTCCGGTCGACTGGTACGGTCGACCGCAACAAAGAAGCCAGTCGACCGTTCCGGTCGACTGACGTGCACGGATACGTGCACGCAGGCTGACACTGCATCCGGTCGACCGAAGCGATCGACCGACAGAGAGCTGTTTGCTCTCAGGTATTTTCGGTCGACCGAGGCGGTCGACCGGTAGCCACAACGGTTCAAAATTTGACCGTTGGGCGGTCGACCGTCCCGGTCGACCGGAGGGCAATTTTGGCTAAATTTCTGTCAACGGCTATTTTCTGATAATTGCCTATAAATACCCATTTGCAAGAGTTTTTCCCTAAGATTTTTTGTGCGAATTTTTCCATTCTCTCTGGTGTTTTACAGCAATCAAAATAGGTTTTTGGATTCAAATTGAACAATCTTTTGGTGTTTTGATTAGGGTTTGAAAAATTCAAAGAAAAGGGTTTTGGGAAAAAGCTTTTGAATTGAACTTCTCTATCTTGGTTTCATTTATTTCCCAAAGATTTTCTTTGAGTTGCTGGTTTCAAATCCCTTGTTTTTCTCAACACTTGAGCTAAAATCTACTATCTATATCTATAGGATATTTGTGTGGAAAAGATATTGTTTGTGGTTGTTGTGTTGACCACCAAGTTGTAACCCAATCTTTACTTGCTTTGTGCTTTGGATTGTATCCCTCAAGTTGTGAGGTGATCCTTGTATTGGTTGAGAGGTGTTTGTTGTTGGTTTGGTGTTTGCCTCAAGGAGGAGGTTGAGATTGTTGGATTGGAGTTGTGCCTCAAGGAAGAGGTTGTGTTTGTAAGGAGAGGAGTTGGGTACTCCTTGTAATTGTGATTGCCCCAAATCTTCGGTGGAGGTTCCCTTTGTGGGAGTCCTTTGTGGACAAGCTAGTGGATTGGAAATCCTTCGTGTGTCGAAGGCGGGGATGTAGAGCTGGGTGCTCGAACCTCGATAACATATCTTTGTGTTTGCGCTTGATCCATTGGCTCTCTCTCTACTCTCTCTTTACTTTGTGCCTTGCATTTATTTACATTGCTCATTCATATTTGCTTGGCTTTGTTGTGTGCATCACTTGTTGATAGCACTTGAGTGTAATTTGTATTAAGTTTTTAAATTCTGCAATTAGTTCATAGATTAGCATCGTCACCTATTCACCCCCCCTCTAGGTGACTTTTCAATGGTATCAGAGCTAGCGCTCCTGATATTTAGGTTTAACCACCTAGGAGTGAGATCTTGGTTTGCTAATCTTCACTTGCATTTTCATTTGCACTCATACTAGTTTGCACTCATGGCTAGCCCTCCTATGTTTGACCATTTTAGACTTGATGCTTGGAAGGTGGACATGACTAGGCATTTAAAGACCTAGGACATCTAGTTTATCAAGCCATTACCATAGAATCCCTCCCAAATAGTAGCAAGCATAAGAAGGCCAATACATTAGCACTTAGAGCACTTAGAGCATCTCTAAATGAATTTCTTTTACCCGTTTTTGATCACTATGATTCGGCTTTTGCAGTTTGGAGCATCTTGACGTCTCCCGAGCTTCCAAGGATAATTAACAAGATGAGGAGATCTAAAAGAGAAAAGTCCAGAGAGCAATGCCTCATGGTCCAAGGGAAGAACTCCCTTGAGGTACAATCGGATTCTCATATTGATGATAGCTCTAGTTCCTATTGCCATGGTTGTTTTGAAGTTCAAACTTTAAATATGGAACTTGCTCAAAAGCTAGAAAATTTGATGGAAAAACATGATTTGTTGAAAGAAGATAATCTTGTGTTGAAAAATGAATTAAAGGATTTATGCTCTAATTTTGAATTGGTTTTGCAAGAGAAGGAAGAGATTGCAAGTGAATGTGACTCACTTAAATCTCAACTTGAACTTGCTTTAAAGGAAAATGAATTTTGAAAAACAAAAATGATTGTGATGATGTTGTAAAGCACAATGAGATTTTATCTTCAAAATTGAATTTTACTTTTAAAGAAAATCTTACTTTGAAAAATGATATTGATTCAATTACTAGAGAATTGGATTTGGTTTTGATTAAAAATAAATCTTTGCAAAAAGAGATTGATGTTTGCCATGCTAATGTTGCTTCATGTTCTAGCACACCTATTGCATGCTCCACTTTATCTTCTAACATTGAAAATGATATACTTGTTTTGAAGAAAAGTGTTGATAGTTTGGGCTCCACTTTGAGCCATTGTGCCATGAATCACACACGATTGGAAACCTTGGTTCGCAAGAAACAAGTTCCAACCTTGCATGCACACCCATCTAGGCATGCACATGCTTTTCATGATCACCACCATCATATGTATGCTCACGTGTACACATGTACACATTGTGGTCGAAAAGGCCACCTTGCTAGATTTTGTTATGATCGCATTTATCATGAAAATTTAGCAACTAATTATGTTTGGGTTAGAAAAGATACTAACCCCGTGGACCCACAAAGAAATGGGTACCAAGATCCACCTTTTTGACTTGTGATGTAGGTGGGAGCTCTCGCGTCACGTGAGGGTATTGGTGCCTTGAGGTGGATGCATTCTAAGCTAAAAGGAGAACCATTTGGATGCTTCACTCTCAAGGAGATTTGGTGGGAGGACCATCGTGTTTTGGAGACATGGAGAGTTGCCCCTTTGGTTTTGGTAACAATCCCTTACTCCATTTAGTGTTTACATGCTTTTCATTTTTTTTTATTATAGCATGTTGTGTTTTATTGTCCATTATGCTTGTGCCATTGTATTAAAGTTGTACATGTTTAGTTACTTGAACACCCATGCTTCATTTGGAATCTACATTTAGTGTCTCACCTTGTTTAAACTAACATGTATGCTTTAAATCTAATGTACATGCATACGCACAATGATCATATGATGTTCATATTTTGTGTTTTCACAATTGTTTTGATATTATATATTTCTTGATTCTTATAGCATATGAATTTGCATAATGATCATTTTTAGAATAATTGTTTATTTATGACTTGGTTTATGCTTTATGATTTGAATATATGCTTAGATGTTAGTTTTCATGAAAACTAGGAGTTATACTTGTACATAGAATGGGTCACAAAAAATCTTTATATGTTTGTGCTTGAATGCCTATTTGTACCCATTAGATGTTCTAGTATAGTCTAGTTTTGATGATTCATGCATTCAAACATGTATTCCTCATTTTTGGATATGTTGTATGATTATGTGTTTCTATAAGTGTTTTCACTTCATGTATATGTCTATTTTGCCAAACCTTAAGATATACATGTATGCCCCTTGAGTCATTTGCTTTTCATGCAAATCTATATTTGGACTCAATTGTGTTTAGGGATATGTATGTATACTTTTATTTTGTCAAAACATACATATACCTTGGAGTTTAAATTGTTATGATGATTTCCTTTAATAAAGATTTAGTTTTTCATGTGTTCATATTTTAAAGGAATTTCAATCGAGCTTGATTATCTATGTTCATGATGATATGTTTCTCACAACACTTGTACACTCACCTTATTTTGATGTTTTCTCATGATTTCATTTTCATGAGTTCTATTGGTGCCATATAGATTTTGAGTGTTTAGTGATCATGTGATTTTCATGGTTCATGAAAAATATTTTTGTTATTCCTTACTTGAAGGATTTCGTACTAGTTAACAAGTTTTTCATTTAACTAGTTGCGATATTCCTTTCTTTAGTAGTGATTTTCAAACGAACTTTAATTTCAAATCTATTTTGAAAACCCCTACCATCAAAGGGTGGTTGGATGGGAGATCATGTTCATGTATGCTTTATAATGAAAATCACTTTTAAACTTACACATGATTGGGTGGTAGTTGATATGAGATATACACTTGATCTTATTGTTGTTTCAATTGGTATCATTGAATTCTTTCAAATGGTATCAACCTTGACATCCTTTTGTATACTCATATATGTTTTGTTTTATATATGTATGCTTACACTTCATATAGTATCAATTTCAATTGGTATCTATTTCTTACATACATACATAGATGATTATTTGTGCTTCAAGATATCACAAATTTTGTTTATGATAAGCTTGATTATTTTTAATGACCATCATTTTCAATTGATTCAATTTTCAATTGGTATCTTTATACAAGCATTATCATTATCTTGCTTATGCTAAGCTTGAGCTTTAACATTATTTCAATTGACTTAGTTTTCAATTGTATCTTATTTCTAGCTTATGCATATGTTTAGTTGGTATTTCATAAAGGGGGAGAAAACTCACATTTCAATTTTTCAGTTGGTATTTAGTTTACCATTGGTTTTGTTTCCCACTCCCTAACTTTATAATGAAAAATGATTAAAGAATGATTATTGATTTTTAATTGGTTTCATTTGCTTATAAAGATAAATATCTTCAATTGGTATCTAGATGCATTTGTTTACTCAAAATTGGTATCATTTGTGTTTTTCAATTTGTATCATGTGTTTTATTTTCAATATGTTTTAATTTCAATTTGGATCATATTTGTTTTCAATGCCCTCTTACTTTCAATTGGTAATTGGTAGGCATTTCTTAAATGTTTTTATGATCACTTTCTATTGATATCATAATGCACTTCAATGACACATTTTTTTAATTGGTATCATTTTTGGTGTCACCCTTGAAGTAGTTTATTGATTCTTTGTTTCATATATTTAGGGGAGAAGAATTCATATCTATTTTGTTTTACCCCTTTGTTGATGATTGACAAAAAGGGGGAGAAGAATTTGGAGTTGATATGCATGAGTTTTCAGTTTTATGTTCATTTCATCTCCATTGGTATCAAGAGCATTATGAGTTTTGTTTTTATTAATATCCATTGGTATCAAGAGCATGTTTCATATTGTTTTTATTAGTATCAAGAGTTTTGTTTGGTAAGTTATTTGTTTTGTTTTAATTGGAATCAAGAGCGTGTTTCATATGCATATTCATTTTATGTCAAGAACCTTGTTTATATGCATCTTATTGTTTGTTTATTCCTATGCATGAGTTAAGGGGGAGCTCTTTGAAGCTTTACTTTAATCCATGCATATATAACTCCATGAATTTTGTCATCATCAAAAAGGGGGAGATTGTTGGCCCAAAGGCCTTCCACTCTAGTTTTGATGATGATTAACTCATGTAGTTATGAGTACTAATAATCTTGTGATTTAGTTTCAGATCATTAACCAAGATATTAGTTGGTGTTTAGCTTCAACAAGATGATTTGGAAGCTTGCACATGTTGATTCAAGAGCCCAAGCGTCAAAGATCATATATAGCATTGCTTGGTGAATCACAGTTTGGACCGAGTCAACTTGGAGACGGCGCTCTACAAGAAGACTTAGGTATCCCTAGTTTAGTTTGTGTTTAGAGCCTAATTGTAAAGATTAGTATAGTATGATAAGCTCAAGTTCACAACACACACGTTTCATGTTTTGAATATTGGTTTTCGGATTTTGGTTTAACCGATCTTGGTTTTCATGAATAGATTTTTTATCGAAACAAGTTTACATGGTTTATGTATATTAGATTTGTTCTATATACATGCATGCTTCAATTGTTTAGACAAACTTTGTTTGATAATCTATTCCATGTGTTTATGTTTTGGCATTTACAACAAAACATATTTTTGGACTTAATGACAAAAATCATGATATATATATGTTTCTTGTATATTGAATTTCTATTCATAAACAATATGCTTCAAAGTGTTTAAATATCATATTTTTGTATCATGGATGAGTTTTAGACAATGTGTATTTTCTATTCAAAATACAAGGTTTTAGAAAATACGGTTTTTGATTTTTGCAAAATTTCTATACACAAAAATAGTCAAATATGTTTGAAATTTGTGTTAGAATTTTTAACACAAGTTTGTATTTCAATATAAAATGATAAAACTATTTTTGTGGAATTTTAGAGATTTTGTGGGATTTATTATAATATTTTTTCCCCAGATTTCAGACCTGTTTTTGTCTGCCAAGCTTTTCCGGTCGACTGGTACGGTCGACCGCAACAAAGAAGCCAGTCGACCGTTCCGGTCGACTGACGTGCACGGATACGTGCACGCAGGCTGACACTGCATCCGGTCGACCGAAGCGGTCGACCGACAGAGAGCTGTTTGCTCTCAGGTATTTTCGGTCGACCGAGGCGGTCGACCGGTAGCCACAACGGTTCAAAATTGACCGTTGGGCGGTCGACCGTCCCGGTCGACCGGAGGGCAATTTTGGCTAAATTTCTGTCAACGGCTATTTTCTGATAATTGCCTATAAATACCCCATTTGCAAGAGTTTTTCCCTAAGATTTTTTGTGCGAATTTTTTCCATTCTCTCTGGTGTTTTACAGCAATCAAAATAGGTTTTTGGATTCAAATTGAACAATTTTTTGGTGTTTTGATTAGGGTTTGAAAAATTCAAAGAAAAGGGTTTTGGGGAAAAAGCTTTTGAATTGAACTTCTCTATCTTGGTTTCATTTATTTCCTAAAGATTTTCTTTGAGTTGCTGGTTTCAAATCCCTTGTTTTTCTCAACACTTGAGCTAAAATCTACTATCTATATCTATAGGATATTTGTGTGGAAAAGATATTGTTTGTGGTTGTTGTGTTGACCACTAAGTTGTAACCCAATCTTTACTTGCTTTGTGCTTTGGATTGTATCCCTCAAGTTGTGAGGTGATCCTTGTATTGGTTGAGAGGTGTTTGTTGTTGGTTTGGTGTTTGCCTCAAGGAGGAGGTTGAGATTGTTGGATTGGAGTTGTGCCTCAAGGAAGAGGTTGTGTTTGTAAGGAGAGGAGTTGGGTACTCCTTGTAATTGTGATTGCCCCAAATCCTCGGTGGAGGTTCCCTTTGTGGGAGTCCTTTGTGGACAAGCTAGTGGATTGGAAATCCTTCGTGTGTCGAAGGCGGGGGGATGTAGAGCTGGGTGCTCGAACTCGATAACATATCTTTGTGTGTTTGCGCTTGATCCATTGGCTCTCTCTACTCTCTCTTTACTTTGTGCCTTGCATTTATTTACATTGCTCATTCATATTTGCTTGGCTTGGTTGTGTGCATCACTTGTTGATAGCACTTGAGTGTAATTTGCATTAAGTTTTTAAATTTCGCAATTAGTTCATAGATTAGCATCGTCACCTATTCACCCCCCCTCTAGGTGACTTTTCAATATACATGTTATTTCCAGAGTGAATCCTTTGCGTCTTCTCCTGACGAAGCTAGGATCATTGAATTCAAGATTAGCTAAGTAGGCGATTCTCTTGTCTCAATACGATATGCTCTTTATCCCTCAAAAGGCGGTTAAAGGCCAAGCACTTGCAGAGTTCTTAGCTGCTCATCCAGTTCCGAAAAACTTAAAACTTCATGAAGATATTCCAGATGAAGTCTTCGAATCTAATGTAACTTCAGAGGACGAAGTATGGCAGATGTTCTTCGATGGAGCGTCACGAATAGGCCCTAAAGTCAGGATCATTGCCGACCCGGGGGTTGTGTTTATCTCTCCACAGAATCATGTCCTTCCTAGAGCATTTTCTCTGACGGAATCATGCTCCAACAATGTAGCGGAATATAATTCTCTATTTATTGGTCTTCAGCTCGTCCACGGAATGGGGGTGCGCTACCTCAAAGCTTATGTGATTCAAAATAGATTATCAATCAGGTTAAAGGCGAATATGAGGTCTGTCACGAGGATTTGGTGCCTTATTATCACGCAGTCATTGAAATGGCTAATCTGTTTGATGGCTTTTACATCGGGCACGTATCTCGATCTCAGAATACTAAGGCGGATGCTCTTGCTGCATTAGCAACAACATTAGCCCTGCCAGTCGACACCGAATATCACCTTACAGTGGCGACTCGACACCTTGTCTGCTCTAAACATATGCTAAGAACC